>NNCF01126215.1:94284-111748 GCA_002313205.1 Laupala kohalensis | reverse complement strand
TATATATATATATATATATATATATATATATATATATATATATATATATATATATATATATAATGTGTGTGTTATTTAATATAACGTGACGAAAATTTAACAATAAATTCGGGTATATCATCTACGCTTGCTGAAAATTTTTGTTTTTTAATTAACTGACGATTTTCTTGATTTCACTGGCGTTAGTTTCGGAAGTGAACATGGGCACGCGTGTGGATATATTTGGAGGTCATTGGTTTAGAGATGTTGAATTAGTTATTTTACCTACTTTTGAGGAATAAGAATTAAATTTGCGATGTTATGTGGATCTGATATGATTTTGCCATTGTTTAGTAGGGAAGTCTGTTCTTTGCGTCACACATTGTCACACGCAAGAACTTCACATATTCAAATACCCAGTTTGGAAATGTAAATAAAATACGTTTTTGCAATGTAAATAACATACAAATACACACCTGAGCTATAAAATTAAAAAAATCATACGACACATTAATAAATCAAAGCTATTTAAAAGAACTTCATTACTTTCTCACATGTTACTCTTTTAATGTCTTTGGGAATAAGTTCACTAATAACAATTTTTTAAGTTCATATGAATTCAGTTCTTGAAACCAATGTTGCTTGCACATGATATTTCTACATGTTGATAAAACTTAAATTTCTAACCCTATTCACGATAAATCCCAATACGATTGGCTTGATGTTCGCCATCATACTACTGTATTCATGTAATAGAGGTGGCTTTGGCTTTGCTATATAGCACAAAAATCGAATACTTGCTTGCCGTAATCATCCTCCAAAAAGTGTACTTCAAAATTAAAATTTTTTAAATTTTTGAAATATTTTCATTCATTGCTGTTACTTAGCTATGAGCACACCGACTTCCATGTTTCTGCGACTAATATATGTACCATTCAATTATATTCTATCAGTCAGTTACACGCAGGGGTTCATGAATTTAGGGACTCGCGTTGCTCACTGGGGGTTTTACCTTCAATAAACGGACTGAATGTCCTTGTCAAGGTGAAATATATAAGAAAACGTGTAAAAATCCTATGTAGTTTTCTACTTGCACACTTCTATTATTTAGCAGTTTAATTTAATGACGTTTGTTTTTAACATGTGTAAGAGGTATTGGAGCTGCATTACTTTAAAATGTTGAATGTAAAATGTTTAAACAAATCTGAGACATATAATTAATTATGTTATGTTGAATGAAAATGGGAGACGGGACTGAGATTCGAACTCGGGATTTTGAGGTTAGACGCGCTCATGAGCTTTCCAACTGCGCCATCCCGTTCGCCTCTCGGGTCCGTCTTCCATCTTCATTCAATTTGCGAGACCCAAAGACCTCTGAGGTGGTCTCGTAGAGACTACACCCCTCATATGAGGCGACTCCCTTAGGAAGTACTTTGTTTTGGGTCGTATTTTCCAATTCTGGTTCACAAACACATAGAAATCTCTTAAATTTCTCATAGAAATTTCTGTCTGAGATATGTAATTCAGAACACGGAGAAGCAGGTTTGCTTTTGTCATGAAAAAAAGCAAAGCAACTCTGACATCTTACGCGATTACTCTGACACTTTACTGTGTCAAAATCAACATTAAGTATAAATGGAGAAAAACATAAAATTATGAAGTTTAGTTCACCATAAAAAATCTACATTTTATATTTATTACTACATATTTATATGTAATATCAACCTGTATTTATTACCTGTTGGTTCATTAATTCAACTCATAATTTTAAATTTACTTGTCCCTAAAAAAGAATTCAGTATAGAACTCAAGGACAAGAATTCAACTACTATTAATATAAACAATTGTTAAAAAAACAAACTACGCCCAATGCATACGCCTTTCCTTTCAATCAGCGATGGAAGTTGATCACGTGTGGCATATTTAATTTCAGTGTTGACCCCATTTCACCTTCCTTGCCCGATTGTGTACGAAGCAACTAGTGTGAGCTACAGAACGTAAGATTCTGCTGACACGAGTAGAACGCTCACGTGCCTACAGTGTAAGGAGAAACTGGCAATTTCGCAATGCTGGCATTGGCTTCTCAACTTTCACGTTTTTTATTCTTTTCCCACATTACATTTGCTAAAAATGCTAAAAATGCATTAACGCTTGTTACGAGGATTTTGTTGTTGTAAAAGGTGCTTAACAAAATTTCACTTCGTAATTCTTCTGTTCATTTAACAGCTTTAGGTGAATGAATTTAAAACTTTTTAAGTCTGTGCAACAAGTAGAAGTGGATGGGTGTTCTGATTCGCGCAACAATTAAACATTGCTTTTTTGGGTTAGGAATTTCTTGCGAGATTCGACTCTCTGGGGAGCTGTTGTCCCCTTCGGCAAATTAGAAAAAAAAATTCTTATCGATTCTTTGTTTAAGGATTTTCCAGGGCGTTCAACCCTTTGCGGACACTCCCCCATTGGGATCTGGAATCTTTTTCTACCTGGGAGGGGTTAGAGGACACTTCGAAAATCTTTCCCTTCCGGGACGTTGCGTACACCTTCAGAGACAAAGACAGATGAGCTGTAGTAATAATAACCAGTCTGGGGGAATTAATAATTTAATGAACGAAAACCGATGTATACAAACTGCAACTGATTTGAAGTTTAAAAAAATCATAAGTATTTGAGATAATGTTCTGAAAGAGTTAGGTTACATAGAAAATACGGTTGTCAATGTTAGAATGTTTGAGGGAAAGTAAATTTTTATACACGCTTCAGTTGTGGGAATGAAACAAAATTAAGGTAGGATTTTTCAACGTAATGCAAACTTACCCGTATCCACGTTTTCTGAATGACAACGATCTTAAGCCACCTACCGTGCTCAGTTCGACCACTTCAGCAAAAATACCTTTGACTCGCTCATCAGATTGATTTATTGAATTGCTACTCTGTTGTATGTGCAAATTTAATTGTTTATAATCATTAATTAATAGAAAGGCGCCTCGACTAGCTCTATCTCAGGGTTCTACTAGTAATTGGGTTCGCAATTTTTTTTTACCTAAGGGAAAGAACCATACTGGGGTTCCACATAGAGGAAAACGCTTTGTGACAAATTAACTTATTAACTTTAATAACATAATCATGTACAATAATGATAAAACCCTCATGCAATCCCCCAAAAAGCACACGGCACTCCCTGGCAACGTTAACATGAACACTCTGACATTACCGCCGAATTCGGCTTCAACACAACAATCAGGAATTTTAAACAGATTTAAATTCTAACATAAACATTAAAAATTTCTCCTTCAACACAATAAAAAACACTGAATTTACATGAACTCTCTCTTCTTAAAAAGGCTGTTACATTTATGACAAATAAAAGTGATAATTATGCGGAGTTCTCTTGTGATAATTGGCCCCTCTTCGTAATAATCAAGTTCACAGTTCTAGGCCTCTTTTTACAACAAGTTCCGCACTAGTCTTCTCACACAAGCGCATTACGACGTGGGTGTGACGCCAACAACCGTAGTGCAAATACCTCATCAGATGATCAATCAAACCCGACAGTGGTGAGTAGAGGGTGTGTTGACCTCGCAACGCCGGCCAAGCTCCGATCTCGGGGCGGCTCCTTTGTGGTGGCACCACCAGCGACAACTCGACAGGTAGTGACTCCTTTCCCTCAGCTACGCGGCTCAGGGCCCTCAGGCGTAGCGTCGACCTGACCTCGGTTTCTCGGAAGAGCTCGCCGAAAAATGTTAGCCCAAACTAAAGGCTTCTATCCGGACAATAACGAACTCAAGAATCTCATATGAGATTTTGAACTAATCAGTTAACTTTAAAATAACTGAGTCATGGCTCTGCTCACGAACAATCTACCAGACTTGTTCGATGCTCCCGAAAAAAATCGACAAGTAGTGAGCCGCGCGCAGCATCTTCAAAATTGTGAAGTACTGGTGTTCTGCGCGAAAACCTCGAAATACTGGTCTGCGAAAAATCTTCGAAAATAATCGAAATAATAATGGGGCAAAAGCCTCGAAATACTCGTCTCAGAGTAGTAATGAAAATGTCCGCGAAAAATCTCATGTAATGGGCTGAATCTTAATATGCCATTCCTTAAATGGGTTTTATCGCTTCCTACACATCTTATTCCACTTCCCAAGTTCTCAAAATTTGAATTCCACGTGACCGAGGTTTCCAATAACATCACTACTCCCCCTCCCGTGCTTCAGTTCCGATTGGGGATTTTGAGTGTTTTTCGTTTCACGATCCGCCAATCCTCGGGTGTATTTTCGAACCGTCTTCAACCGCTGTTTCATAAGGTTTTTTCTTAAACAAGTCGCATCTTGCTTAGTTCGCCTGCTTGTCCCTTTAACATCCCTTAATTATACGACCGGGATGGGTCGCCCATCCACACCCCCGTCTGCCTGCGATTTCTATAGAGTAGTAAAATCTTTCTCCAACAGGTCCTAGCTTGTCGTGGCGTGGGTCGCTGTCTCTGTACTAGATGTGGGCGTTTTCTTTGTCGGTGAACCGCGCGTTAGTTTCTCACGCCCGCGCTCAACGATGGACTTTTAAATTCTGTGGAGTGAGGAGGCTCTTCTCCCCTGCTCCGTCGCTCGTTTTCCGTATTTGAAATGCCCGAACAAGTCTGATTTCTTCTGTTTTATTGCGAAATTAATCAAATCTCACAATATGTACATTTACTACAACGAATAAAATAAATTTAGGTTTGTATTATGGTAATTCAATGCGAAATACTAATAACTCCACACTTATTTCACTTTAGTAGATCCTAATAAAAATAAATGTACTTTCTATCTTTATCTCTGAAAATATTTTATATTGAATTATTTGACATGTCGCGCGAAATTTTCGTAAAAGTAGATACAAATTAATATCATAGGAGAGTGATTGGTTGGGAAGGAAGTTCTTGCCGATGTTTGTTTATAATTCGCGCGACATGCTGTCTGAATATCGGATGACATATCGTTTATACACAATAAAAGGATAGAGCCTAAAATTGAACCTTGAGGAACTCCGCAAGTAAGAGGCTTTGTTTCTGAAATGTAATGTTGACATCATTTTCAACGTGGGAAATTACAACTTGCTGATGCCTATCTTTTAAGTAGGAAGTTAGCCATTGATGTGCCAATTCACGAATGCCGTATTAATGCCGTTTTGGGAGAAGAATTTCATGATCAATTACATCGAATACTTTCGGTCTGTCATGAAAAATACCTTATGGATTATCTCCGTGGTCAAGAGAATTGGATACATCATTTACAAAGGAAAATAAGGCGTTGTTAGTTGAAAGGAATTTCCTGAAACCGGGTTGATCGTCTGACAGAATACTATTATGCGATAAGAAGTCTTAAAAGTCTTTTATGGAAGAGTTTCCACGATTTTTGAGAAGGTAGGCAATAGTGATATGGCGCGATAGTTTCCGACATTACGTTTATTTCCTTTCTTATGTAATGGTTTCACTGCAGCTTTCTTCAATTCATGTCAGGAAACACCTAACCTGTTGAAGACATGAGTGGATTTAATAAAACGCGAGCCATCGGAGTGAGTCGGTCCACGTTCTGACGGTGGGAAACAGAGAAGGCTCTCAAGTATTTCTTTCCTAATTACCTAGTTTTTCATTTTTACTGCATTTATCTTCTTTACTGGCCTTCTCTGTGTGTTGAACGCTCACTCGTGTTTGCCGTGCATGGCGACCAGTGTCGAAAGGAATGGAAATCCTGGTGAGTTGTGGAATTTCTGCGTGCACTCTAGATGCGCCCCAGTACGTTCGCTTTGGCCTCGGCCTCTTCTAGACGGGCGATCGGAGGCTCACCCACCCCCGACCAATCGGCTTGGACTAGTTTTTCGACCGAACTCCAGTGTGAGAGGGAGCACGCAGGGGGTCCTCGCTGGTCGGCGGCGTTGGAGCAACTGCTTAAAGAACCCTGCGTGTCTCCGCTATATCCCCGTGTCAACCCTCGCACCCCAGTGGGGTGTCCCCTTGTTGGACTCTGTGGTGGGTGGGAACATGGTGATCAAATTATCACTCCATACACATGAAAACTACTCTCCCCTCCTAGCCTCTTCTTCTGCTCTCTTCCTCTATGAAGAGACGATTAGTCGGCGAAAGTATGGATATCCACAGTTTCTTTTGTAAGGGTAGCGACTGGCCGGCAAAGCCTCGCTTCCTACTCATGAAATGTATTGAAGAAAACAAGACTTTTAAGTCAATTAGCTTAGTCCGTCTTCCGAAAGCAATTGACGATATTATCGGAAAGCTTCAGTCTATCTTGCGCCAGCGTACTGGTGAAATTCTGTTGGAGGCACGCACAGACAAGCAGTTCGAGAGTATTTTGAAGTTAACAGAAATTGCTGGTCTTGAAATCAAGACCTTAACACATCCTGTCCTGAGTCGTCGTAAGCCACGAAGACTGTGCACATGAATCAGATGAAGACCTGAAAGCATTCTTTGAGCCCCAAGGCTTGATAAATGTCCTCAGAGTTAAGAGGAAGTTGCTGAGAAAGTTAGTCCTCCACACTGGTTCTTTCGTTTGACAAACCTTCTCTACCGGAATCATTATCCTGTGGTTTCTGCACCCTGCGAGTGTGACAATATGTACCGAATCCTCTGCGCTGCTTCAAGTGCTTGAAATTTGGTCACGCAGTAGTCGTGTGCAATTCACCATGCGAAGTGTGTTTTATTTGTGGACACCCGTCGCACGAGTCAAATTTGCTCGTCGCCTCCGTGCAGTGTGAATTGTAAGGAAAGCCATCCTTCCAATTCCAACAACTGCGTAAAATACATGATGGAAAAAGATATTCAAAAGATTCCGCATTACGGAAAAAGTGTCTTTCACGGAGGGCAAGCGTCGGTATCTTATTAAAAATCCAGTAAATATCGCCGAATCTTTCGCAACAGGAGTCACCATGCCGAAACCATCTACAGCTTCTTTTGGTTGTCATGTGGTTTTGTAGGACATTGTAAAACCCAAGATGTGTAATTCCGGTATGCAGTTATCATTGGATGAAACCCACTGTCTTAAAAGACGAATTTTTGGAGTGCAAAATCCCACAAAGTATAAGGTATCATCGAAACAAAACTTTGTGTTTCAACCTCTACCTCAACTTCACCCAACACTCTGAAAACGAAACCCAAGAGGAAACAATCTCCCCGAAGAAAATCTCGGAGTCGTCGTCGGCGGAGAACTCTCTCCTCTCAACCCCGAAGAATCGACGCTGTGAAGTCAGACTTCCATATCGGATCTACTTCCTCTAGTCGCCACCGCTCAAGGAGCAGAAAAAGTGGATTTATGTCCACGAGTGATCATTCCAGCAGTGATCACGGCGACTCTCCTGGGGAGGAGACCACAGCAGGGTCTGACTTTAAAATCGTCCACAGGTAAAAATCCAAACATCGAAGAAAGAGCAGGTAAACTCGGGGCCATGGCTCTCCTTTCCTGGAATCTGAATGGCATTCATGTCCGTTCAGATGACCTAAAGTTCTTACTGTCTCATTCTCCTCAAATAGTATGTCTTCAAGAAACATCATTTACCAAAGCACGTTTTTTTCTCGTGGCTATACCTATTATAGGGCGGGCGTAGAAGACGACCTACGGGCACACGGTGGAGTCACTGCTCGTAGAAGCTTCAGTCTGTACAAAAGAAGTCTATATCAAGCGTCTTTCAGACCGTATGTATGAGGGTGAGCTTACCATCCCTTACATTTACGGTTTCTAATATTTATACTCCCCCGGGCAAACATTCACGAAGAAAGATCTTGCCGGCCTGATGGACCAGTTGCCTTTTTCATTTCTTATCGTCTGGGATTTCAATGCCCATAACTCAATGTAGGGTTCTTCACACAACAGCCCAAAGGGTGATATCATTAAAAAAGTGTTAGATAGCCGAGATATAGCGCTCCTTAACACGGGCCACTCTACCCAATTCTGTGCAGCTTCCCGATCTTTCTTGATGTTGGACTTAGCCACCTGCAATTCCTCTCTTTCCTCAGTCTTAGACAGGTCAGTTCTTGACGATCTATATGGGAGTGACCACTACCCGATTCTTATACATTTCAACGTTTTTGCCCTTGAGTTTCACGCCCCTCTCAGTAGATTTTGAAAAATATCACACTGCGATGTGTGTAAACGCAACATCAATCTCTGCGATGAGCCTTCCGCCAATTCCACCAACGCGGTTTTAAAAGCCACTTATGTTGCCATCCCTAAATCATCACGTAAACCAAGACATTGCCCTGTTCCAGGGTGGAATTCGCATTGCTCAAAGGCGATTAGTGCTAGAAAGAAAGCTTTATCGCGACTTAATAAGTATCCCACTTTTGATATTCTCATTGAGTTTAAAGGGTGCAGAGGCAGAGCAAAACGAACTCTTCGAGAAAGTAAGTCGTCCCCCTGAAAGACTTACATTTCATCTCTTACAAACCGTACTCCATCAGTCGTATGGCCGAAAGTTCGGAATATTCAAGTTATATGGTCCTCTTTATCCATTCCTGGTCTCAATGTAAATGGACTGCATAAAACTTCACCCGAAATCATCGCTGAGGAACTTGCATCGCACGACGAAAGAGTCTAACTCGTCGGGTTTTACCCCAACGTTTCTTCAACAGAAAGCTTGCGCGGAAAAGTTGCTTGGATTTCTCCAGTTGCAGAGACGAAGAATATTACATTCCTTTCTCTGTGACGGAGCTGACCTCTGCCCTTGCGTCTTCGAATGATACAGCCCCTGCTCCTGATCAAATACATAATGCGATGCTAAAATATCTTTCAGAGATACGCATAAAATTCCTTCTGACGTTATTTAATTGTATATGGAATGAGCATACCTTCCCTGCTCAATGGCGTGTGGCCATAATTATTCCACTTCCGAAGGAGGGAAAAAATCGTTCTCCTTCGTCGCACTTTCGACCGATTTCTCTGACAAGCTGCGATCTCAAATTGTTAGAAAGAATGATCAATCGTCGCCGTGTATGGTCTTTGGAATCGCGAAATCTTCTGACCAATAGCCAATGTGGCTTTAGAAAACATCGGTCAATGCTAGATACCTTGTTGCGTGTTCATCTACCATCTCATCGGCGTTTGTATTAAGGGAGCACCTGCTGGCCATCTTTTTTGACCTTGAAAAAGCTTATGACACAACCTGGAGAACGGAACCCAGGCACATTGCACTCGTGGGGATTCCGAGGCTGTCTTCCTGTGTTCCTTGAGAGCTTCCTATCTCAACGCTCTTTCCGCGTTCGCCTCGGTACTTATTTATCAAATCATTCTTATGGAAAATGGTGTCCCACAGGGTTCAATCTTAAGCGTCACTCTTTTTGTCATTGCCACGAATGGCATTGCGTCATTCGAGAAACGGTACATGCGTCTCTCTTCGTTGACGACTTCGCCATCTATTGTTGGTCTAGCAGAATCTCTGTCATCGAGAGGCAACTGCAATTGGTTTTAAATCGTTTACACATGTGGAGCATGTCTACCGGTTTTTGTTTTTCTGTAACCAAGACATGCTGTATGTACTTATGTGGGATATACCATCTCCATAATAATCCAGATATTTCTCTTGCGGGCCAACGTTTTTTTGTGTACACCGCAAGATTCCTGGGTCTCACATTCGACCGCACACTAACTTGGCACATTCACATTCGAAAACTAAAATCCAGTTTTAATTCTACCGTCAACCTCCTTCAGCCTGTATTAGATTATGTCAGTATTGTATACGTCTCCGCATCACCGTCGACACTTTGAACTGGTAACAGTATCCACCATGCAGGAGTCCGCATTGCAACTGGTGCTTTCCGCACTAATCGAATAGAATGCTTACTAGTAAACGCTGGCGAACCATCTCTTAGCAAGAGACGTGATATTCTACTTGGATCTTACGGAGTGAAACTGACGGGGGTTTCAAATCACCCCACTCGGCAACACATAAATTCTCCGAAATTTATTTCATCTTACGCTGCAAGACCTTCGTTACCCCGTCCGTTTTAAACAATTGCTAGAGGAAAACGTCATCATACTACCTTCTCCAGGGAAATACCCACACACTAGTACACCACCTTGGTCCTTCGTGAACCAACTTTCGACTTTCGACTGTCTCAACTTTCAAAGCAAGACACTCTTGCTGCTGTGTACCAACAGCACTTAGGAGAACTAAAAAACCTCCATTCGGACCATACGTTCATATACACTGATGGCTCAGCAATGAATAATTCCGTATGTGCTGCTTTCCACTGCCATAGTGCCACCCGTTCTTTTCGCCTCCTTTCTTTTTGCAGCGTGTACACTGCTGAAAAATTTGCAATTCTTGAGTTGCTGAAATTTATTCAGCTATCTTCAATACGGCGTGTGGTTCTCTGCAGTGACTCTATTAGTGCTCTGTGTTCTGTGTCTTCACTGTACACTGTCGACATTCTTACGCTGACAATTCAAAATTTGATAAGCCATCTAGTATTTAAAAAATTTAAATAGTTATTTGTTGGGTTCCTGGGCACGTTGGTATTATGGGTAATGAAGGAGCCGATGAGACAGCGAAGTGGGAAACGCAGGGGGCAGTCCTTGACGTTTCATCTGTTCCTACGTCAGATTCAAAAGTTGCCATAAGATCGTCTCTTCTTGAGACATGGCACGCCGAAAGGCAAAGTCTCTCCTTCAAGGTGAGGAAGGTAAAAGACTCCGTCAAGACCTGGGTGTCATCATCCCGTGCGAACAGACGAGAAGAAGTAATCCTTACACGGCTTCGTATTGGCCACTGCTATCTTACCCATGCTTATCTTTTACGCGGTGAACCTCCCACCGTTTGTGAAATTTGCAACACAACACTTACCATGGAACACTTTCTTCTGGAGAGTTTTAAATATAGTACCTGCCGACGGCGGCACAATCTACCGAATAGTTTGAACGTTATGCTGGGACAAAATGAACCGATTTTGGTACGTGTTTTTAGATTCCTTCAGAAATGTGGCCTTTGCAATAGTATCTGATCTCTCTTCGTATGATTTTACTGATATCCATAAACGAAATGGGACTCCTCCCACAAGTTCTCGGGAGGGTTTGGATTTAAAACTTTTCTCCCCCTTTGTTTTGAATTTTCATTTTCTCTCTTTTTCGCGAAATTCACCCTTTTCTTTATTTTCTGTTTTTATAATGTTTTCAGGATCAATTTTCCTATTTGATATATATTTGGATTTATTGTAATTCAGGACGGTTTTTTGTGGGTATGGTGGAGTCATTCGGCGAGTCCCACACGTGGGGTGAGACATCTTGGCTGTCTGTAGTGCGTAACAGTTTTTTCGCTACTTGTACAAAAATCCTGTCCCTAAATTTACTTTTTTATTTGTTTTTAATTTTTTATAATGTCTCAGGAATTTTCTTGTCTTTATTCCCTCGTTTTTTAAGGAAATATTTTGTGTTATTGTAAATCAGAAGGGTTTTTAGTGGGTATGGTTGATTCGTTCGGCGAGTCCCACACACGGGGAGAGTCATGTTGGCTCTCCGTAGTGCGTAACTGCATTTTCTCTATCTGTACAAATTGTTTTGGCTCTAATGACCTTGATGTCGGCGAGCCGTAAAGCCCCACACACAAATTAAATTAAAACAAAACGCGAGGTGGAGGTTTTACTATAAATTCATGTATGTCATTTGTCCCTGCTGAAAATTATTTTTTGGTGAACTGATGGCACTCATAACTTCACTAGGGTTAGTCTCGGATGTGAACATAGAATGCGGTACGTGTTTGGATGTATTTGTTGGATATTGGTTTTGAGTTACTGATTTCGATATTTAACCTATTTTTTAGAATTAAGAAGTAAACAAATTTCCGATGTCCTTTGAACTTGATACGGGTTTTCCATGGTGTAGTAGGGCAATGTTTTCTTGGCGTTTTTCTGGAAGGTGTAATTTTTGACAATATTCCTCATGGTTTTGTTTAGGTTGTTCGATTCTGTGTGTCATTTTCCATCACTTTAGCTGCATAGACCACTTTTCTAAGTATGGATTTAGATTTATCGGAAATCATAATGAAATCCGGGTGGACGGTTGTTGAGCTTTGAAAGATAATATGAATGACTATTATTATTGACCTCAATCAGAGCCATTGTGCACTGATTCGTGTATCGGTGTATTGTACTAACTGTTTGCACGCCTTTTGTTGGTCAGCTTTGAATGCGTTAAATCAATATAGCTTATAAAATCGCCAAAGTGTTGGTCTTTTCATTTGAAACCTTCTTTAAGACTTTAAAACCTTCTCTAAGTAGATGATAAATCAGAATTTTGCAGAGGCGGCAAATCTTCCTTCCTGCCTCCATGACTGACTCCGAGAAGAATAGACAAGGATCACAAGAAGTATATTCCACCGACTTATTTACGTAAAATCCGGTCGATATTGTCTCAATTTAGCGCACAATCTAATCGAATTCGATGATAAGTCTTGCTGATGAAACGGAGTCCCGTGAGACATATCTATAATTTCCGAGTGATATAGCGATATTGAGCAATTACGTCTGATAACAGGTAAACGATGCAGCGCGATGAAATCGGCTGGATTGAACATGTATAATTGTCTCCTCGCTTTACAAACATAATGGTGAGATATCATGTTCAGTGAGTTCGATTTATATTCCTATTAAGTTAAGATCGCGAACCCTGATTCAGAGCGGAGGTTCCTCCATTGGAAGCGTTCGCTATAGGTGAATCCATATGAAATCAACCAATGGTGGTCCCAGCCAAAAAATTTATTTTTTCCTCTAGTGAATTTTATTTAGAGAGTTTAAAGCGGGTATACATTTTGAGACGACCTCTTAATTTTAGGGCGGCTTATTTGTGTGGTCGTGTGTAATGATTTTGTACTTTTCAAGAGGATTGCTATGATCTCCGAGAATCCTTTGTTTTCAAAAGTATTGCAGTCGAACAAAAATAAATGAGTCATTCATATTTAAAAAAATTCTAGTTCATTATGTAGTCTAATTTATTATAAATACATTCAATTAATCTCAAAGTTTAATGTTACAAGATCGCGAAGTAACATTTTTGAGGTGAAATATTTCATATTGTCGATACTAACGTTATACATTTTCAGTGAATAAGATCTTCATATAGTATTAACTCCGGACAAAGTTTTGCAGTTGTCACATTCTTTATTTTATGAAATAATCAAAAGTTGCGATTTTTGTAAAATCCCGCACCCCTAAAACCCGTAGGGGAGGCGTAGGAAGAGGTTGTGTAAAAATAATCTAAAAAAAACGACTGATGTTCTTGTCGAAATTAGCTTTTAGAGCTAATGATTTTTAGGGTCGACAGACCCATATCTGTCATGGCAACTGTGTTCCCATGAAGTGTTGGAAAGGAAAAGGGATTTCCAAATGGCGGCCCGCGAGGCAAATTTTTTCGACCCGCGAAAGACCTCGCCTTTTTAAACCATTGAAATATTATTAAAAAATATGAAACCTATATTTTATATCTAGTTTATAATATTAATTTCCATACGGTAGAAATGTGCAAACATTGTTGATAGAGAATTAATACTGACCCGTGAAGAGAAGATCACTCCTACAGCTTGAATTTTATGATCTACAAGCCGATGCGTTTTGGCAGGCCAGACCAGACAAGAAAATGGATTACTTTTAATAGTTATCCATTCTCCATTGTTGCATCTTCGAGACTAGCAGCAACTGAGCTTGATGTGGACATTCCTTGATTGGTAGATGCTGCTTATCACAGTATTTCCACTAAATTGTCGTTTTTTAACATTTCTTTTGGGTACATTATTACTTGGAGTTTGTCTTAAGGTTAATTCTTTCTCGTGTTGCCATTTTTAATATTGATCCAAATAAAGCTTATTAGTTGTGTTGTCCTTTTGTAAGAATTCTTGATATTAATTTCAGTTTGTCTTGAGGTTTATTTCGGTTCTTTTTGTCATTTTGTATGTATTGAAATAAACGTACATTGTTGAGTGTTTATTGTTTCTCTGAGTACATAATTGTTTGTTTATTTTTAGTATCATTCCAGTATGTAATTGTAGAAAAAAATCATTTCATTGCCTATAACTGAGGCATTTTTTAGTCAAACGCTGTATATTATTTCATACCAGCTGTATATTATTTCAGGCATTACCCGGGGTTTTCCTTAGACTAATCTTCTTTTACTCAGCAAAAAATAAAATCGATCTATATTGTAAGATCAAAAATTTAACTTACTGGTTTTTTTTAACATNCAAATTCATAAAAATACAATTTTAATACAAAACGTGACTGTATAAACTACACCATCTCGTGGGAGTCGCGCCGGTCGAATTTTCGCTTCCGAGGCAATACGCGTTTGCACGGTTCCATTAGAATTCTTGTAAAATATAAACTATTCATCGAAATTTTACGATTTACAGACTTTTATCTTTGTTAAAAGCACAAAACAAATAACTCATGTAATTTGATGATTGATTCTTTCCTACTTAAATTACTCCCTTACATTGAATTATTTTAACATTTCTATTTTTAGTAACTTTTTTATTGATAATTTAGTTGAACCTTTGTAGATAAACATATGCTGTCGCGGACTTGTATAACTCTTTGAGAAAAACAGTATTGCCGTTCATAGTTGTCACCTATTTCAAACTTTTATTTCACACATTTAAAAAATAAAAGTTATCCTATGTCCATCCTGCGAATCTAAACTATCTCCATGTCAAATTTTATCACGACCGGTTACATGGTTTATTCGTGATCAGGTAGCAGACGGACATTGTTTCGTGTTACAATATATTAGTATGGATTTGTTCCCCTCTTCTAATTGTAGAATGTTATAAAAATTAACATATTAGAGTGCGATCAGCCAGTAGGCGGGCCTCATCATTTGAGGGGCCTCGAAATGTCACCAAATATTATGTAAACTCACAAACTTGAGAAACCTGAACCTGAAACATTTTAAAAACAGTAAAATAAATATAATAAATAAAATTCAAATTTCTATACAAATTCTTTTTAATACATTGGAGCAAAGGATATGAACTGGTAGGCGTGCAAACACGTTTGTGTGCCTCCGAAAGCTGTCGTATGGACCTCCAAAATTATTCCCGCCCTGGGCCTCATAAGGAAAAGGTACGCAACTGCGGCTTGGTATCATACTTTCCAATTTGGTATCATGCTTTCCATTGTTTCCAATTCCTCGAGTCCTTACAAGTTGGAAAACTCTGATCGGGAGACTTTTCTAAATCAGTCAAATTAGTAGACTTCGAAATATTTGTTCCTGTTCTAATACTTCAGGTTAAAAAATAATTTCCGGAATGTGGTTCTTGAAGTTTGTGTTAAGGATTTGTTGGAAAAGTACGTTTTCCTGTTGGTCTACAGAATCCATATCAAGCATATAAACATTAAGATGGCCAGATTGAAATTATTTTTAAAATTTTCAAATACTCAATTAAACTTACAAGAAACGTGTTTAAAAATTTAACTTTTCTGACCAATTATTTGAGTGATTTAAAATTAACCTGTATTATACCTAAATGATGGGAAAATAAATATTTTGACATTTATACTTATTTTAACTGACTATTTCTTTAACAAAATTATATTTATTTGGGTTTTTGGAATTTAATGTGATTGTTATTGTCACTTGAGATATAAATTTATGGCCATACATTCAATTTTTGCTGCACAGACCGCGCCACATGGCTGGACCGCAGACCGCTCTGCTCCTGATTTAGCACAACAATGATCAGTAAAACGTAACAATTAAAATTCCAACCTAAAGTAAGGATTGATTTGCGTAATTTGCCGACGAAAGTGTTATCTTTTGTTGCAAGGCGACGCAAAGTTAGCAACGAACTTTCTTCATTTCACCATTACTTCAAGTTTAAAATGTATCATAATAAAATTTGAAGTGTGGGTGCTCCAATGTAATCTCTAGACACTCCTTTATCGATAGGTTTCCCCTTGAGCCACCCCCTACGCACTGGGTCACCCTTGTCGAGGAATGAAAATTTTATGAAAATTAATAAAAAATACCACACTGATGGTTAGGGAGAGCTAGTCTCACTTGAGCAGACTCAACATTACCCACACTAGAAGCTGCGACAAAAAATCTTCCACATGCGTAGACCACCCTATTTCCACTCCCTTTGAGCGGTTGTAGATGTTCCCAATTTGCTCAGGGCAGTGTGCGCTTATCCAAAGTACTTGGTTTACGCTTTTCTTTACCCTATGGGACTAACTGCACGATAGACCTCTAAAAATTTCACCCCTTATTCGAATTTTAGTTTTTCCTGTGGTATTTACACAACTGTTATTTAGTGGAGACACATTTTTTGTTCTGTTAGTAAATTATTCTGTACAGCTGCATTCCACATAAAAATAGTTTTGAGTAACCCAGTGATACCAAGGTTCGAGGCGCTGTCAGGACACGAATTGAAATGATTGGCTATGTTGGAACAGCTGTCTACCCGCCATTGCGTTGACACTCAATTATTCGGCGAGTTACCTATGTCTAAGGCTGTACAAGCATATTTACAATTTACTGGTGACTATTAAAAAGAGAACAAAAGCTGTGTCAAGGTTGAACTCAACGGAGGCCGATTTACTGTGTATGCAATTCCATAATGCTCTTTCGGTCCTGCGTCGTTCCGCACCGTCACTACTGAGGCTTCAATCGGATAATGAAGTCAAACTAACGAGAGATTGGACTCCAAAGAAAATGAATATGGTGGACTCATATGGAGATACAAGGCAGCCACCTCAAATATTTCAGAAAAAAAAACAACAACCTGAAGACACTAGTGAGGACTTGGACTAGGATCGCATAAAAAACCATTCACGTTATCATCCGTGACTTCTCTATCATCAGCGAACATAGATTTTAGTGTAATATGAAAAGCAAATCTAATCACCAATTATGCACAGAACTTTTATAATTACGTTAATACAAATATATTTTTGTGTATATTGCGAACATTATCATATTGCAAAATATTTTTAATGTTAACAGTATAATATTTTACTGAAAACAATTAAGCCTGAAAATTAATATCTTTTATATTTTACGTCACTTCACTAATAACGAAATCTCGCAGATGAAAGTTCAATGTAACGAGTATTATAGTATGGAAGCAAATAAAATTGTACAATAACTTTATTGTATTCAATAGTATAAAGGTGAACTTAACATACACATTTAGAATACACATTTGCAGTGAGAAAAGCACATCATGGATACTCTGGATCAGCTTATCCAGCTGATAAGCTGATCCAGAGTATCCAGGATGTGCTTTTCTCACTGCAAAGTGATGGAAAGAACATAATGTTTTGCTGGGTTCCCGGACACGTGGGTATCAGAGGAAATGAAGAAGCAGACGTTTCCGCAAAGACGGCATGCCTCAGGAATCGCGTGGATTTCTCCACGATTCCTAAACTAGATCTCTTAAATTTCGTCAAGTTGAGGATTCTGAGTGAATGGAGCAATGAGTGGTTAGCTGTTGAAAGGAATAAGCTCCGACTTATCAAATC
>NNCF01126215.1:30054-93415 GCA_002313205.1 Laupala kohalensis | reverse complement strand
GTATATATATATATATATATAATATTACAATTTGCATAAAGCATTACAATTTGGTCACAAACTCTTAATTTTGCAATATGTTCCGCATTAATTTGTCATATGTGTACATACATTTGCCCGCACCTTACTTGTATATTTGAAAAAATGTTTGGCTCACTGCAGTTGGTTTTCACTGTTGGTGTGATTTTTTGTTTTACCCTTTGGTCAGTATGCTTCTAAACAATCTTCAAACAACCTCCTCCACACTGTTACAGGAGACACTTCAACACCAAAACCTATCAGCTGATGGCTCAAATTAGTAGGCGTAAGTCTACGGTTCAATGATGCCATATTCATAAATCTACACATTGTTCTGAGACTGATTTTTTTCTTTTGCGGACCACATTTTCCTGCTCTTTGATTTGTATTCGACATTTTCAAGCTCTGAATATTTGACTCTGTTGAGAGATATCTGTGATATTTTCATTCTGTCAACCATTTCCTGCTGTGTTAAACAATAAATGCTGCCATTCTCCTAGATGAAATGTTTTTTGCACACTTAAAGATTTATCCTTATCTTAAACACAAGTTCACAGCTGATCTCTTGATAATGCTGAAAGAGGCATTCAGAATGAAAACCAAACCTAAATTCACCACTAAATGTTGTGTCCCGCCAGGGAACGAGACAACAAGTACAGGTATTATATAATCGGTTTATCCCAACTATTACAAGAGAACAATCTAGTCCGAGCCAGGCGGACTATATAAAGGTATCAATAACGTAGCCAGGTCGTCTTCCGTGAGTTCAAACGGTTCGATATTCCGAAGTCCAGAGAGAGAGAGATCCGATGGTGAATGCAACGTCGTCGTGATGTTGATCGTGGTAACAAGCGTAAGTAGTTTTAACTCTCTCTATTCCACTTCCTNCTTAAGTATCCACCGCCCTGGTGGCGGTGGTGGCGGTGGCCTGCGCAGAGGCCCCTGCGCAGGCCACGTGGTGGGGAAGTTGGGGCTCCTCGAACCGCTTGTTTTCGCCTGAGCGCGCCCGGCACGGCGTTGACCGGGGCGGCCCGAGTTGCCCCGATCGTTGCTGCGATGGCGGCAAGTACGATTTGTGGTAGGCATACCACACTAAACATAATGTAACCATAACAAAGTAAATAAACAGAATTTCAAGGCATGTATCGTGGAAGCCTACATTTTCTGTGAAAAATAGATTGGTACGCATCTTGGTGAACAACTCGTGTGTGAGTGTAGCTGTTTGACTGTGCGTCACCTACTAACCGAAGGCTGAAAATACACTAGAATACGCAAACTAATTGGTGTGGCCGCAGATTTACCAACAATTCTCGGAAATGAAACGGATTTTAATAAACTATTGAATTTCATTAATAGATCGGTGCTCCTCCCACACGTTTTCGGCAGGATTTAAATTAGTATTCTTTTCTCTCTCGTCCTTTGTTTGAAAATTCTAGTTTTCGGAATTTATTTATTTTTTGATATAATGTATTGGACACTTTTATTCTGTCCGTCCTATCATCTTTGTGTTTAGATATTTGATGAATTCAGGACAGTTTTTTTAGTGTGTATGGTCGAGGTATTCGGCGAGTCCCACTCATCAAGGTCATTAGAGCCTGCAAGGGCACTGTTCCGTTTTTTTTTTTTTTTGGTGGGGCTTTAGGGCTCGTCAACATCAAAGGTCATTAGAGCCCAAGGCACTGTTCCGGGGCGACGTACGAATTGATAGGGAAATCCTCTGGCGGATGCCACGGAACACAACAGATTTTGAAGACGGAGGACCAACTTCCGAGGAATCAATTTGAGGGATGTAAAATAAGGAAAAGACTAAAAAAATAACCCTCATAAATTTAATGAATCGAATTTCGTCACAACATTGTATGGGATAAATGAAATAAACATTGAATTAACTCTTGAATTATTAAACTAAAGGTACATAAACAAGAAACAATTGAGCAATCAAAAATTGGATTAAGCAGAATGGTGAAATACGAATCTAAGTATCACTAAATCAGTAATCTTTCTAGATGATTACACAATTGGCACACCAATCCATCAATTCACAGACTACCTGGGTATTTTAGTATTATATAGAATTGCTGCTTAATAAAATGAAATAAATATCCAAGAGTCAACAAGACTTATGATTAGAATGAAAATCCTTATATTAATAGTGCCGTTTGATCAACACAACATTACGTATTTCATTATTACATACAAATACTGTTTGATACATTGAAAGAAATATCCAAGAACCAAATGACTTATTATTAGAATGACAGGTTCTTTATTACGGGTGCATTTAATTAAGTGTTCAAGATCATGCCACTCCGTAATGTTTAATATTCAAATTCCTTCTGAATTTGATATAATCAGTGGGGATTTGTTTCGTAATAAGAAAGAAAAGTGTTCTGCTCTAGATTATCCTGATGAGACCATTTAGAGAACCATTGAGCTAATTGAGAACAAAGGGAACACATGTAACCAGTTATTGCGGAGCAATTCTTGTTTCAAGTCAACTTGAAGTAATTAATAACAAAGGAACACATGCAACCATTTATAGCGGAGCAGTTCTTGGTTCAAATCATGAACACCCACACATGTTCCATACGTGGATTATCACCAAACACAGTACGTTAAAAACTTAAAGGGTAATACTCAATCTTAGGAGTCCAGCTGGCGTTGTCTTCGGTCTGTAGCTCGATGTCTTGAAGTGCCGGGACACGCACTCGCATGGGAATACACTGATGCACACGCTAAATTGGCGGGCGCGAATTGAAGTACAGTGGTGAGAAGCATATGCGCACACGAATAGAAATGCAGAATGGGAGCAAATCTCGGTCGCGTGCGGCAACTTGTGAATGTGCTCTTAAATGTAGTTTAACAATACTTGATGTTACTCGCTCTATAATAAAACGAATCGAAAATTAAATAAAAATAACTAAGTAATCAGACTTAGAAATGAAAAGACCGACTTTGAAATCGGGTGGCTGTTGGCGAAAAATGTATGTCCGTTTGCATGGATGAGAAGTAGCCGAATGAGTGCGTCCGTTTGAGTGGGCGCGTGGTAGCCGAATGAGAGAACGTCCGTTTGAGCGGACGCGTGGTAGCCGACTGAGAGAATGTCCGTTTGAGCGGACGCGTGGTAGCCGACTGAGAGAATGTCCGTTTAAGCGGACGCGTGGTAGCCGACTGAGAGAATGTCCGTTTGAGCGGACGCGTGGTAGCCGACTGAGAGAATGTCCGTGTGAGCGGACGCGTGTTAGCCGACTGAGAGAATGTCCGTGTGAGCGGACGCGTGTTAGCCGACTGAGAGAATGTCCGTGTGAGCGGACGCGTGGTAGCCGACTGAGAGAATGTCCGTTTGAGCGGACGCATGGTAGCTGACTGAGGGTGTCCGTATGAGTGGACGCGTGGTAGCTGACTGGTGCGGATGCGAGTCTGAAAAACAGATCAGGTAGGGTGCTGAAAGTGAAAGGACGCCCGTTTTCTGGCACTATCTTACGGCCAACTACTGCTAATACGCGCAAATTTTATTAAATGACGGGTGCAGGAAATGTGCGCTTTCTGGTGAAAGATGTTTCGTCTAACAAAGGCCAGCTACCGCAGCCCGCATTTTGTGGGTGACCGGGTGCCAAGCGTAGCCTCGCTGACAGGTGCTAAGGAGCAGGTAGCCTCGCTTGGGGGAAGCGTTATTCCCAGCTGGGTGGAATTAGGCACTAATGACCTTAAAGTTGGCGAACTCTAAAGCCCCATTAAAATATACGCGTCGGAACAGCACCCAATTAAAATATGGCGGGGCGTCGGAAGAGCACGCGCTACACGCCGACAAAGAACGCGGTCGTCGCCTTGGAAAAGTGAAAGTTTAACCTTTTTCAAAAGGCTGTGAATAACACAATAAAAATCTATTTCGAAGGAGACGGTTACACGCAGTAGTTCGCGCGCACTCCGCAAATAACACATGTAATTGGATACAGGGCAAAATTCACCAGAGACCGCTTTGTAAGAATTTAACAGAGGGCGTTGGTGAAGACGCGTCGAACTTCAAGAGAGACGGTTATGCGTAGTAGCCCGCGCAGAGCCCAAAAGACAGACGTCACAAATATAATAGAAAATCAGCCAAAATTAACCAGGGGTCGCTTTTGTAAGGATTTAACAGTGTGGGTGGGTGAAGAAACGGGATTCAAGGGAGCGGTTTCTGGAACATCTCAAGGCAGAACCCAGAACTACAAATCAACACCATAAAAATTGGGAGTCAAAAAGGTTGACAATCTATTAGATCAAAGCGAGGCGCTTCGGATGAAGCAGTAAGTTTCACAAAAGAAGGCACTGCCGGAGCGTTAGAGTCACTAGGGACATGAGTGCAAGTTCGAACTCGAAGAACTAGGAGTTCTTTTAGCGGGCGGCTAACTTTCACTCGACAATAGATGATGCCGCGTGATAACCAGGGACAATAGACAACACGAGACGCACTCTAGTGGCGCGTGGGTCCCTCTAGGGGAGTGGGGGGCACGTGGTCTCGGCGTAGCGTCCAGGGAAAGCGACGAGCGTTGTTTTTTTTGTGGGGCTTTAGGGCTCGTCAACATCGAGGTCATTAGAGCCCATACGAGCGTTGTTTTTAAACACGAGTGTGATTCGTCGAGAACGCAACATACGTCACTAACTTTCAGCCAATCGGAGTGCTCCACGTGGAGTTCTCAGAAAATTATTGGCAGTTGATATCACATGGCTTGGAGATGGGCGTAAACACCTTTTCGAAATTATGGAGAGAAGAAGGGAGAGTTATAAAATTAGGTGCGCGGAAGCTCCGAGTTCATTAACACTGAGAGTCAGATTCTTATTGGATGATCATCATTCAGAGTTCTTTCAGAGAGCATTCAGATTCATTCAGAGATCGTTTTGAATTACTGACTGAGAATTCTGATAGTTACTTTGTTCGAGATTGCAACTCAGAGGTATATTTACTTAGTGCCAGGTCTTACAGCTTAGTGAGCTAACACTTCGGTTTTTAAATATTTACGAGTCAAATCTTCTTTTAATCATTTGTTTAGTGATTAAATTTTTTTTTGAATCTATAAAACTTTTGATATTGTGATATATGACCTTTAATAACGAGCTATTTAGCATTGCGTTGGATGACTAGCGAGTTATGATAGTCAACAATTAATAACGTCTTGGAAAAACATCTCGTGACGAGTTCGATTCGCGATCCGGAAGTGGGAGAATCTGAAGTTACGACCACGAACAATAATTAGGCCACGGGACTTCATCGAAGTGACGTGTGGCATTCGTGAATGGGGTTAAGAGAGGCGGCTGATTCCATTCAGCTGGGAGGCGAAGCAGTGGCAGCGACAATAGGTAGCTCAGAGTTCATCGAACCCGACTACCGCCTGAGGCGACCACACAGTTTGGCACAACGCAGCTCAACCTTTTTAATCCATGTCTGTAATTAAGGTATCTCCATATTGCTGGCGGTGTCCAGTTTAGGTAGATGCGAGCAGTGCGTCTTTGGACGAGAATAAGTGTGTGCTTCATTACGCCGAACTTTATAGGAAAGACAGTAATGTCTCCTTATTCAACAATGAACCAATTTAGCTTTGTTTCCTTAATAATTAATGTTTAACGTAACTAGGATAAAAATGTTGCGTTGGGAACTTGTCATTCAACCTACATCAGTGTGAAAAACCTTGTAACAAAGCGTGTGAATTTTGGGGGATTAATAAGGGGAATGTGTGCGCATTTGTAAAATAGTGATGATACTTTTAATAATGTAGTTATTAAAAGCCAGTTTTATTTTGACGCTGCGTGTATTTTAATACCAAATATGTGTGTTCTTTTAATACACGGGCACGGACCCCGCCCGTCATTAATTTCCTCGATTAATAGTTATTAATTAATGTTGATAGTATTACCCACTACCCTATTAATGGTTATCATACCCTTGACTCTCCACATTGGGGCCTGAGTTAATTAGCAGGACTCTTTAAAATCAATAAGTGGGCCTTCATTCATATTGTTGAGTTGAGTATGTTATTAATTTGTGATATGGGTTATTCACTACCCTATTCTTTGCTTATCATACAATTGGCTTTCCCAACGTGGCGTTTTATCACCTAAATGGGGTGGTTATTATGAGCCGTTATTATAGCAGAAAAAATAGTTCTTTTCATGCCATTAATTTAAAAGAAAAAAAACAAGTAATTGTAATAATCTATGAATTGGGAGTGTCTGGAGAGAGCTTCCAATACCATAACTTTTAAACACTCGTTAATTTTCTTATCATGTAATTTTGCATGGGAATGGACAAAGAAGAAATAGATTTATCACAAGTGTTTCTGATGTTGAGAGTGCTTGTTTCTCCTACTGGAAAACTTTTGCACATTGTGCCATTTTTAATTTTTTTCTCAGCTCGGTTTAATTTGACAACTGTTAGTTCTTCAAAATTCAATTTCAAATTTCCCTCCTTTTCCTTTCATCTAACGGACGGTCAACGTAAACCAAAGAGAGAAGAATCAGATCATTTTCTATGTGGCTGGCGATAGCCGAATATGCGAGTTTAGTCCAATATGCGAGTGACTTTTGTGTGTTTCTTTCTCTATTTTTCTCTGTTAACATTTTAATATATTTGTAACTTTCCATGTCAATGTCTCTGTTCATATAGCTGTGATGATTGAAAAGTCTTCCCTCCGCGGATGACCAAAGCAGCTATATTTGGATACGGCAATCTAGATTCCATCTAGTTGCTGTTTTTCAAAAATGTTTCACGATGTGTCTAGTGAGTAAACTCATTACTAGCACTCGTTGCCTTATCATTTAATGTAAAAAAGTGGGTGATCCAGGAAAAAACTAGAATTAAGTTTTTTGACGTATTCATTATGTATTTTGTGGCGCTGAACCCGAATTCCAACTTTGCTGACACGCAGAGGTGACGCAGCGTGGTGAAAATTTGGAAAATATCCAGAACTTACCTCGCTTTGAGTTTTTTTTGCACATAATCGAATTTATAAATACATAATTGGTGTTCTCAGTTGTTCTTTGTGGTTCTAAATCCAAATTGCATCTGTGCTGAGACGTAAGGGTGACGCAACGTGCAGAAAATTGAAGGAAAAAAGGCAAAACTTTTGCCCATTTCGATGGCTCAACACTTATAAGTTTAGCACTTATGAGGATTATATACCCCTAACTGCGGGTGAAGTAGTGAACTAGACTAATTGGTGAAGTTTCGATTGATTTTTTTCTCTCATGGAGAAATTAACGTTCCTTAAGAGTGGTTTCATCCAACGATTTGTTTATTCTTGCTGCTAAGGATAAAACTCAAAATGGTGCATACAGTACAAGTTTTATATTTAAAACTCACTAACAAATTCCACAAGACGTTTGGGTTTAGACTGGGATCCTTTTCAAAGTGACTGATGATGGCGACGAACGAGACGTCTCGTCCAATTTGTGAGATTTCTTTCTATTTTGCATTTAAAAAATAGAAATATATATAAAATATATATACAATTAAGTAATTAATAATTAAAAAGTAACATATTAAAATTTTGAAAAGGGAAATGGACGCGCCAATTGTAACAAACTTAACAAAGAAGATTATTTGAATTTTCGCTTCTAGCTCAGAGGTACCAATTTTAAATAAAATAATGAACTTCCATTTATCATTTACCAACTTCATGTTGTAAAAATAAACACATTCCGGCAAATGATAATGATTGATGCCTTCAAATGGGCTACTCATTAGCGAATCTGATGCCTAAATGGGATTGAATATTATTGTAAACGACATGGGAATAGGCCATTTTTATTGCCGAGACACACACACAAATCCTTCTCGAAGAAAACACAATTGTTCATGCAAATTTCGTATAATTTCAATGATTATTACCAGTACAAGTAATTACCCCGTATAATTTTCTCTCCAAATACAACAAAGCATGCATTTCCATTAAATATATGATTACAAATTCTAAACTACCACAGGTTTTACAAGTTAAATCGCCTGTTTCATTTCAGAAATAAAGTTTGTGTGTTTAATAACACGACATGAGCTGAATACTCGTCAAAAACACAATAATAGTTCACAAATTTAGGAGTACACTGTCCTTGCATCACACTGCTTCTATTAATTGGATTATGGGGTTTGTGTCACGGCCAATAGTCTTCCTCATTCAATTTTATTCCAATCAACACAGGTTGAAGATGCCAAAGAACTAACTTTCTCTTGTGAACTGGTCCCTTTACGCGCACTCCTACCACACACCCTTTGCTACGCAGTACTTTTCCATACGATGTTACTTAACAAATCATTGTTCTATCGAAGTCATTGCTAAATTATAAAAATAGTTGTTTGTGCCGCGAGAGAAAGTCAGAGGGGTGTGGGTGAAGTCCTTGTTGTGATTTAATAATTTGTGGGGGCTAGGGGGTTGTTTATAGACTAGTAGAGGAAGTTGAGGAAAAATGTACATAATGTAGGGGAATGAGAAAATTGTGGGTAAATGGCTTTAGATACATAATTGTCATTCAATCAGAAACATTACTTAAAAGGAACGTCGAAGTAAACGGCGGGACATGTAATATTGATCACATATTTACTTTAAATGTTAATTTATTGATGACTAATAGAGATAGTAGAAGAACGAAGAAAACTGGAACTTATTGCGTAATAATCGGAATTGACCTTTCTGAGCATAGTTCATTAACGGTGTTGGAAGAGATATCCTGGTAAGAAATCACGCCTATTTTTAGTATTTTTGCTTACATTGCTATTTTTAGTATTATTTAGCAAGAAACACGCAGGTTTCAAAACAAAATAATACAGCAAGAAACTAGACAAAATTTCCTGTCATCTATTTCTATGCGTGTATTTTGTCAGACGAATGGTTTACTAGTTTGAATTTCTTGAATTCAAAACTTGATAACAATGCACGTTTCGAAGAAAATGTTTCATTACAAAGAGGAGCAGCAGAATGTTCCAACAAATTACTTCCTTACGCTTTTTTTGTTCGACAAATAATTTGCCCGTTATAGCGGATTTATTCTGTCGCTGTTCGAATTTATACTCCAGCAGAATTTGCATACTCAAAACGTTCTAACGGGTGAACTATTCGCCTGACAAAATACACATATAGAAATAGATTAAAGGAAATTTTCTTTAGTTACTTGCTGTAATTATTATGTGGGTTTGAAACATGCGTGTTTCCTGTAATAAGAAAAAACAATTGAAAATAAGTGATTTTTACCCTATCAGGATTTCTCTTCCATAACCGTTAATGAACTATGCTCATAAAGGTAAATTGCGATTATTACTGAATACGTTTCCTTCATTGTTCTTCTACTATCTCCATTAGTAATAAATAATGTTATATTTAATGAAAGACTGTCTTCAATACACGACTAGGAATAAATTACATCAAGAAACTAGACAAAATGTGTAATCATTTTTTAAAATATGCGGTTCCTGTAATAAGTAGAAAAAAGACGTTATTTCTTTCGTAGTTTTTCGATGTTTTTCCATACTTCCTGAAGTTTTCCGAAGAAAATTCGTATTCAGCATCTTAAAATACCTTATGGAGTAAAGTTTCAGAATTTTTGACAACTTTGCCACTAAAATTTCCAAAATGCTGGAGTCTAAATTCAACACCCTTTACCGGACTTGTACTTCGTCAGAGAAGAAAAAGAACGGGTGAAAGTTGTAGTAATCTTTGTCTAGTGTATTTTTACCGCGAGATATTTTCTTCGTAGAGTGCTATGTTTTCATGTAATAAATAAATGAATGGTGCGATTCTTTAAAGGTTTCCCGAACTTTCTCGAGGAGTTAAAATTCGTAATCAGTTCCCTCAAAACCATGAGGGAGCAAAAAATCACTACTTCTCCAAAATTTTCTGGCTAGACCGTTTTTTTGAGCATTGAATAGCTGGACTGCGATTTGAGCATTGAATAGACCGTTTTTTTTGAGCATTGAATAGCTGGACATGATTTGAGTTATAAATTATGCGGGTGGAGTCATCTTGATTGTTACAGACAGAAGTTACTTAGTGATAAACCGTCAGCTTGAAATTTTGATATAGTAGAATGTTTTAAATGAATATAAATATACATTTTTTGTCAAAAAAGCGGTACAAACTACGTATGATCACATGGACGACAATAAACTAATTTGCTCTCCGGAAGCAAGCAAGCTCTCCGGACCATCCCATCAATTCCGATCAAGAGCCCTAAGGCAGAGGCGGATTCAAACATTTAAGCAAAAATTCCTAGATAAGAAAAAGTTAGCTGCGAGTTATAATACTAATGGAATGTCAATGTTTGTAATTTAACGCAAAAAAATTACATGTACAAATTATCGAGCTATAGATTATTTTGAGTATAGTGTCTAAAAATCATAAGAATTGAAATAACACTAAATTCACGATATATTGTTAAAATAAACACGCCCCTAGATAAAGCGTAGAGAACCTGTATAAGAAGTCCGCCTCTACCCGGAGGAAAACCGGAGCAAAACCCGGACCAGGATGGGGCTGCAGAATTAATGTACACAACCGTACCAAAGTTGAGTACACATAAAACTAAATTAATATGAGCTATAAGACAACACAATCATGCAAGAAAATAGTTTTTGAAATTGTTTCATAAATATAAATGCACTGAAGTGTTAAGATATTTAATTCCTTAAATAAAGTTTTACAAGAGTTGCGGGGGTGAGATATACAAATTATCCGAACTATCCTCTTCTGAATTCTGAAAGTTTGAATGCTTTGACCGGAATTACCCCAGAAGGTAATGCCGTAACGTAAAAGGAAGTAAACGTTTGCAAAATATTCGTAACTGTAAATACGTGGACTAACTACGTTAACTAAGATTCGGATTGCGCAACACAATTTACTTAATTAGGAATTAAGGTTGTCAACGTGACAATTCCATTTCAGGTTGTCTTGAATATGGAGACCTACGAATTTTGTATTCGTAACAGTTTTTAATTGTGTTCCGTTTAAAGAAAGAGAAACCTGGGGTAAACATTTTGTATTACTATTGTGAAATGACATAGACACTTTTGTCAGTGTTCACAATGAGACGATTTGCATGGAAGCAAGTCGAAAGGTTAGACAAAACGTTTTGAGCATTGGCGTGTTTACATAGTAAATTAGTGTTATCAGCAAAAAGAACCATTTTGCAATCTGATGTGGATAATGACATGTCGTTCACATACAATAAAAAGAGTGTAGGGCAAAGAATTGAACCTTGGGGTACTCCGCAAATAAGTGGCTTTGTTTCTGAAAGACAACGCTGAAGTATTTTATTTTTGAATATTGGATATTTCGAGCTGTTGATATTTATCTTTTAAATAATAAGTTAGCCATTGATATGGAAGTCCACGAATTCCTAAAGAATGCACTTTGGAAAAGAAAATTCCGTAATCGGAGATACCGAATCCTTTGGATAAATCAAGAAAAAGACCCTGAGGATTTTCTACACGGTCAAGAGATGTAACACCGTTTAAGAAAGCAAATATGGCGCTTGTAGTGGAAAAGGATTTCCTAAAACCGTGTTGATCGTCAGAGAGAATATTATTTTTTGAAGACTCTTATAGAACAATTTTTCTAGGAATTTTGAGAAAGTGGGTAGTAGAGATATTGGTCGATAATTTCCCATATTAAGTTTCTTTCCTTTCTTGTGTAAAGGTTCAATTTAGCTCTCTTAAATATGTTAGGAAACACCCCTTCCGATAAAGAACTATTAAAAATATTTATGAGTTGATATAATATAGCGTGGGACGAAAATTTAACTATAAACTCGAGTATATCATCTATGCCTGTTGAAAATTTGTTTTTGAATGAGCTAATGATTCTCATGACTTCACTGGCGTTAGTTTCAGAAGTGAACATTGAATTGGGTATGTGGGTGGATACAATTGGAGGACATTGATTTGGATATATTGAGTTCGTTATTTTACCTACTTCTGAGAAGTAAGAATTAAACAAATTTGCGATGTCCTGAGGATTTGATACGATTTTGCCATCGTTTAGTGGAGATTTATTTTCTTCACGATTTTCAGAAGTTGACGTATACTTTTTAACAATATTCCACATGTCTGTCATCCGGTTGTTCGATTTTAGTATATGCCTGTCGTTTTCCATTACTTTAGCTGCATAGACTACTTTTCGAAGAATAATCTTATATTTACGAAAATAATTATGGAATTCGGGTGGTTGGTTATAGGGTTTTGAAAGATAATAATAAATTTTAAATTTATTGTCGAACAAACAGTACAAACTGCATATGACCACGTGGAGGACAATAAACTAATTTACTCTCCGGAAGCAAGCAAGGGACCATCCCATCAATTCCGATCAAGGGCCCTAAGGTAGAGGCGGATTCAAAAATTTCAGCAAAAATTCCTACATCAGATAAAAAGTTAGCTACGAGTTATAATTCTAATAGAATATCAATATGTTTGTAAATTAACGTAAAAAATTTACATGTACAAATTATTATCGAACTATAGATTATTCTGAGTATTGTGTTTAAAAATCATTAGAATTGAAATAAAACTAAATTCACGATTTATCGTTACAAGAAACACGCCCCTATGTATAAATAGAGATATGAGGGTGGGGAAATGTCGGTAATTTGTTAGTTTAGTGTGTGCCGGATCGTACCACTGCGATAAGACGCAAATAATACACCTGCATCCAAACATAATTTATATCTTTATGAAATACGATAAAAGTTTTATTCTTCTTCGTCACTGACTTGCAGCCGATACTGAAGGCCATTTTTCATGTACATTGTTTTAATTCAAACAGAACAATTAATGTGCGGTACTTTTTAATAACTATTTATACGTAAATGACTATGGGAATGACTACTTTATTTTAAAACGTTAGACAACGCACTTTATATTACTCATATCAGTCATGCGAGTCGCATATACATATTAGTTGAATCCATAGGACATTCGTACTGGCATGAATGAATTATGAACCAGAAATGTCCTCAGAAAGTATCATAAACTTTAGCACAATAGCTTTAAATCTATCCTTTTACAATTTGAACCATGATTAAAGAATTAATAATCAAAATTGAGGAGATAAAATATTATTTGCAAAACATAACACCTGATCAAGTCTTTTCATGATTTTTATGTATTTTGGTCTTGTTTTTTTGTGTTTATTTATGTAAATTTAATGAATGGGAATATCAGTTACTAAACAAAATCAATCAATGTAGGAGCAATAGTGAAGTGGATAGCTAATCCCTCAACTTGAAAATTTTCGCACCCGCATTTTTCCTGGGACCTCTTAGCCGGGTCGCCCCCTCCCCTGAAATATCTTTTAAGTGAACAGGTTGATTATAAAAATGATAAATATGTTGTAACTGGTTTATTAAGTACAAAATGTGTGACATTTTGAAGATACTAAATGCTGTTGAATATTTTTATTTGCCTCTACCATTTTTCAGGATGTACGTCAGTTCCTTCATAAGCAAGTGCATGCCTTTGACGAAAAGCGTTTAGCAGCTGGTCAGTGTTTTAACTCTCTGACCCACGGTCCCGAAAAGCCTTTAAAATTAAGCAATAAATATAATTTTTTAATATTTTGTTTTAAACTGTAATTACATTGAAAACATTTTTATGGCTCACGAACCATTGTAAAATGTATGTAAAAAATTTAAAAAATATATTAATAAGTTTTCATAATTGTTGAGAATTAACTATTTATTATTTATTTAATTTTAGTTCTATCAATTAACAGAATTAAACGTTTCCAACATGTAAAAGAAGAATAAAAATATTTCAATGTTGTAAGTTATCCAACAAAAAAGTGAAAACGGATTTTAATACATTTGTCGATGTTTGATAAGCTACACAAATTATTTGATATTCATATGAGATGAAAACAAATTTTGATCTGATAATTTTTGAGAAGAGAAATCAGTGTTCCTATCTCACTCTTATTATACGAGCAATAATTGTAAGTTTTAATCGGCTTTCGTCTGTGAACGAAACACTGTTCCTTCCCTTCTGTCTGAGATACATCCTTTGGGCGCTCACCTACAGGTCATGACATTTAACTTTTGTGTGGGATCTTTTACGCTGAAACAATGCACAACACTCGCTACCGATGACTATGAAATGAAAAATGATACATTTCCCCGTAGCGCAGGTGTCGCTCCGTGACGATAGACATCGGTATTATAATAAATAATCATTCATCTGTAGAATAAGAATTCTTCTATTAAAAAGTTATTGTATTGATTAAATGCGAACCCCTAGTAAAATAATACTAAAAGTTAAGAAAACAAAACTATTACAATTTTTGTTTATTTAATATATTTTAAACATACATTTCATTAAAGAAGCAAATTAAATTAACTCATCAAATTAGTTAGGAAAAAATGTCTCTTCAATTATTTATTAAAAATTTACTTAAAATTATTTGTATAATAAATGTGTGTAATATAAATATAATATTATATAAATATATTATTATATATATAAATATAAACGGTCTTTTTTTTTCTTTAAGAAATTCTTATCCCTCGGGTGATTCATCTATTGTATTTCTTCGTGTTAATTAACTTGCGTTTTATGGGAAAGCTAGAGTTATAATGTTTTAGGAATATTGAGGAATATTGGGTTATAATGTTTTAGGAACATTGAATTTGTCGTCGGTGTTTTGGCCATTGTAAACATCTTTCCACGTTTCTTCACGCAAATAATTTATAAATACGGATTGATTTGTGTCATTAAACTCTGTTGAAAACTTGTAAAGGATTTTAAGTGGTTTTAGTTTATTATATATAGTCAATACTTGAGCAAGGTGATCGCTGTATTCGGCTATAAACACTAAAGAGAAATACGAGATTCCTTTGTTGACGATAATTTGATCTAGCAATGTTTGAGATGAACCGGAGTGGCGAGTGGGGTCGTTTATCGTAGTACAGTAAAGTCCCGCAAAGTCGGCTCCCGATAACCCGGCAGTTCGGATTTCTCGGCGACCCCGTGAAAATAATAAATTCCTTAAAACGGAAAGAATTTTCACGTAATTTCCGCAGGTGTTTACGACCGCGCTGAGATTCCCTGAGACCACTCGGCCCTCTCTACCCCTACCACGCACACCAACCTGACGACTGCTAGCCAGTAGCCAGTCAGCTGTAACCTAGTGTGGTCTTGTGTTCATTACTGTGCGATATTTGAAGTTTTGGTTATAACTTGGATAATCTACATTTGACTGCAGATTGATTTGTTGTTTGTGGTTAGCCAGTTTTGAGTGAAGTGAAGAATGACTTCAATGAAGAGAAAACAAGTTGATTTATCTATGGAGCCGCCGACTTCGAGATGAAGCTGCAAGCAACAGAGTTCAGTGTGAGAAGCAAATGAGTATTATGAACTTTTTTGGAAAAAAGTAAATCATGTATTTTCTCCATCAAGTTAAATTTATGTATTTCAATTTATGTAAATGTAGTATACATGAGAAATAAAAGAAATAATGTACTTATTGTGCCTTAGTTTTTATTTTTGACCCTTATTCCCGATAACTCGGCATTTCACAAACTCGGTACTCTTCCGGTGCACATTACACCGAGTCTGCGAGACTTTACTGTTATAAGGTTGAAGGAGTGGATAAGATTCTTGAATCGATTAACTGGTGAATGTGCAGATTTGGATGTACTCAGGAAATCGATGTTGAAATCACCGCATATAAGATTATTTAGTAGATTTATGTGTGATATGTTTTAAAACAATTTTGAAGTTCCTCAAAAATAAGTCAAGATCTGATTGAGGAGGTCTATAAATAAACAAAACCACAATACCGGTGTCGGTCAGATTAACGGCAGAAAGTTCGAACACACTACGCAGAAGTTCTCGTAGCCTGTCAGTGGAGAAGATAAAATATCATTACGAACGTAGATACATGTACCTCTGTGGTGATTTTTTCCTTTAAAATTTTGCCGACAGTAAGAACTTGCTAAATAATAATTAGAAATAGCAGTATCGTTGATGTTGTTAGTTGAAAGCCAATGTTCTGTGAGGCATAGTAAATCGAATGGATTTTCGTGTACCAGAATTTCAGTGTCTGTCAATTTGTTTGAAAGGAATTGGACATTATGATGAAATATAATTATTTTCTTTTCGCAAAGAGTTTGTGATTCACAAGAAATGGAATCGACGTTAGATTGTGGAGAGGGATTATTTAGGGGGAGGAATTATTTTGTGATATTTAATGTAAAACCATCCGTATGTTGAATTCTGCTCCCACTAATGACTGCGGCCTGACTATTCTGTCCTCCCATGAGACCATGTGATCGCTTTTACTTCGCGGGTTTGAAGGTCAGAACTGTGGCGCAGCAGCGTTGCATAAGACCTTTCTCTTATACACNCCCCCCCCAATTATGTGACGCGGCGCGACGGCTCTTACGTGCGTCAAAAACCCCATGTTGTATTGACTCGGAAGAGCCCATCATTCCATGACATGCAGCGACTTAATTCCGATTCATGGTAGTCTGAAAAGTCTTTCTGGCGCTATACGTATATTTTATATATAGTGTTGAGAATTATAGATTGTTTGTACATAACGCGGTCTTTACTTTTTTAGCATTTTTTGTGGTCAGTCGCAAATACTTAAAGCTTATTCAAAACTGTAATCATAGTTATTTCCTTCATGCGGACAACGGATGTATTGTTAGTTTATGGTATATAATATACATAAAGCTGAGCGTGTCACTAACTGACATAAATCATGAGGCACTTGCCGACATCGTAGAAAGTTGGTTGAAGGCTATTTAAAATCGTCTCGAAATCAATGGGGAAACTCATTTTCGTTGCGTTCCGGAATTTTGACTCCTTTACTTTCAAAACAAAAAAAGTATTTACACCGTTTCTAGCGAAAAAATGCTTCTTTAGGACATACCCTATTTTAAAATTTTATACGCAATGAAGAACGTTTTTACCCAAAATTGTCACTGAAATGGCAGAAAAGTGAGATTTCAAAAATATGAATTTCTGATTAATTGTATCCGAGAATCAATTTTGAAACCACATTTATTTTTTAATATAATTGATTCTATATCATCTTACCACCTTTTGATATTTCAAAAATATTTATTTTTCGATTTTTTTTTCAGTATTTTCGTATTTTCATTAACTGTGTGTATTAATCATGTAGCATTTCCATTAAAGTCTGATACTCTAATAAAATATTTTATCCCGTTACTTTTTTACGATAGTTAAACCTTTTCGAAGAAACATAATTTCGAATTCGAAATTGATGGTGATCTTGGTGCGATCGAAAATAATTGATGAATCTCATAATTATATTTTCTACGGCATGTGAGGTATTATTTTATTGGTAAATATTTACTGTTTGAAAATGTCAGTTATTTTCTTCTGAAAGTTTCGCTGTGGATATTTATAATTTGTGAGTATGATTTGATCTTTCAGTATTTCTCTAAAACCATTGTTGCTCGAGTCATATTAGTCTATACGGATGGCCATGGATTTTGAAACAGATGAAAGACAAACAAAGATGCCGTAGAGATGATGTGTGGATATCACGTTCTCTTAAATCGTCCTACTACTTCAATCTAAAAACGTTTTACAAACTGTTTAAAACGTTATTTGTTGTAGCCACATGTGAAAGTTTTGTTCTTTATAGTATTACCTCATGGTGTAATGAATCGTATGTTTCGTATAGGGTAGTATGGACAGCTGTACGTGTGGTAATGTTTTCGAAAATCATATTTCTTGTAAAAGAAGAATATTACAAGTATTCAATGCACAGAAAAATGTTTTAAAAATTTAATAAATTTTTATTTCTTTCACAACATTTTGTGTTGTGTATAATTTTCTCTGGTCAATTTATGAAAAGTTAAATATTTAATACCATTATTTTTTATCATGTGGATTATGTTTGGTAATATATATTTGAGATAATTTATTTAGAACTTACCAGAAATGTGCGTATTAAAATTAACGCTTTTAATTCAGGTTAATATCTGCCACAAAAATGAAGTATTGGTGCAAAACCATTGAACATACTTGCTCATATACGTTTCCCCGTCTGCAGTATAAAGTGAGGAAAAAAAACTACAGTGAAAGTGTCCTTTATATTTTGATTGTCTTCTAGTGCTCTATTCAAGCTCAAAGTATGTCTTCTAGTGCTCTATTCAAGCGACATATCAGTCTTATAAATATCGTAAAAGTGTTATGTAAATGTAATTTTGTTGTACACAGAAATTGATGTATTTTCGTATCTGCGGTACGTTTGTTGTTCTCCTATGTATTTTATCATTGTCATATCTTTCATTTCAGTTTACGAAAAGTGTATTCTACGTCAGCTTGGTCCATTTACACTGCTAAATATCATTCAAGCTTCTTACAACAGTAAACTGATGTGTAAGTGTAGCAGACAGAAATTATTTTACTGCGTCTATACCAAACTTTCAAGCGAAATACCACTAATGCAGATGTAATGCATACTAATTGTACTTTACGTACCGAAAACGTAAGCAAAATCGCTGGAGCTGTTTTTGAAAAACATTCAAAAAAGTACTTGGACCTTAATGTGAAGTACCCTTTGCTTTGAAGTAAAAAAAAGCAGAGAAAAGAAAAAGTAGAGCACGTGCATCGACAACAAGTAAATTCTACCGTAAATACGAAATGCGAACAAAATTGATCCATCCATTTACTCTTAATCGCTGCGCTCAGACGGACGGACGTTATGACAAAGGCCACTTTTTCAGAATCAGGGATCGCCAAGACGGATATTTCCTTCGAAATCTCGCTTTCGAATTTTTTTCACGATTACAAAATTTTATATATACTACGTATATGAGAAAATAGTAAAAAACTTAAGTGTTTTGTGAGGTAGATGACCATGATTCAAGAAAAATCCACTCAAATCCATCATGATTTCGTGGAAGGAATATGAAAAAACTGAAAAATCTCATAATTGTTGTAATTTTTGAAAATAAATCTAGGAATGAATACTTCTCATATATCTCAATAATATATCTGGCAAAAATGTGCTGAAATCTTTTCAAAATGTCATTGTTATCAGGTCTTTAATGCGTTCTCTATCTTGGTTAAAATCAAAAGGTTGAATTCATTACAAAATGAGAACCCAATTTCTTGGAATTAAATTATATAGGAGTAAAAAAGTGCATCAAATGTGAAAAGATACGTATCGAGTCGCGTAGCGCTCGAGGAACTACTATTTTCACAGAGATGAGGTTCAAAAATTTGGAACTAATGACAAAACTAAAGCAATTTACGTCTATCATTATCTTTAACTGTAGCATTTTGTTGGTGAATTGTTGTAATTTGTCTTTATAAGTTGTTTTGACAAAACGTAAATTGCATAGATGAGTACTATGTAATTAATGTTATAGTTCTTACTTACTACTGTTATAAAAAATTGTCTGAGCGATCAAATTTTACTTAAATTTTACGAATTATTTGGTACCAAAACGATTAATTTCACACTTCCAAAAAATATGTAAGTTCCAAAACTAAAAATCTTTGTTAATTGACTTTCTTTGTTGGGTATAGACTAGGGATAAAATTTTTATCAATACAATTTTCCTGTTTTAAAGTTATTGTGTTTTGGTGTTGATTTTTGAAAAACGGTGACTGTTGTTATTCTCTTACCTTCGTGAATAAGTGTAGGGTTTGCCGGTCTACAATGACGTGAGGTAGTCACGAGAATATTCAGTTTCCGATTTTGATTTTGTCGAACAAATAATGAATAGAAATATAACCAAGGAATAATGAAACGGAACGTATTTGAATCTGTGAACATATCTGAAAGCGAATTGCAAGAAAAACGGAACAAAGTATTAAATTAATATGAAATAAATACAATTGTATTTTAACGAAATCATTAAAACGCAATGTCATTATAAAGAAAGGTGAACAAATCCGACGCTTTTTGTTGTTGTAAAGGACTGTCAAAATTATAAGTGACCGATGATTTTTGTGAGGTGCTTTCGTTAAAATGTAATTATATTTACTATCTAGCTGAGTCCCCGCGGCATTGGTTGCGTGAATTTTGTCATGTGTTTACAAAGTGTATTGCTAACTGCAACTTTATACCTTCTCAAGTTCCCATTGACATCCAGTGAGCATGTTATCAATTTAAGTTGGAAGTTAGATAGTATTGGTATGTATCAGGGGTCCCTTATTCACCGATGCAATTGAGAGCGAGTTTTTAGAAAACACCAATTTCCCATTTCACTCCCCTAGGGGTAAATTTTCGTAAAATGTTTAGTTAGCGGATATTTTCGATAATATTTCGTGACACGCTCTTCCTAACCCCCGCCTCTAGGGGTGTTGTGCACCTCATGTGGTCTGAAGGGTACATAATGACAATGGAAACACTATTAGTCATCTCAGAAGACACAAAAACCATGTACTGGGTCCAAATACGGATATTTTCGATAATATTTCGTGACACGCTCTTCCTAACCCCCGCCTCTAGGGGTGTTGTGCACCTCATGTGGTCTGAAGGGTACATAATGACAATGGAAACACTATTAGTCATCTCAGAAGACACAAAAACCATGTACTGGGTCCAAATACGGATATTTTCGATAATATTTCGTGACACGCTCTTCCTAACCCCCGCCTCTAGGGGTGTTGTGCACCTCATGTGGTCTGAAGGGTACATAATGACAATGGAAACACGATTAGTCATCTCAGAAGACACAAAAACCATGTACTGGGTCCAAATATTGATCATATACGTCTCGCTCTTCCCACTCCCAGCTCTTAGAATACCGTCCCCCGATGTGATCTCAACTTGATGTTAGGGACATAAGTAGTTTAAAAATGTCCTAAACACTAAAACTGTGGATCCGATGGAATTTTCATTTTTTTATATTTCAATATTAGTTTTGAATAATTTTTATCCATAAACCCAATTCCACTCATCCCCAAGGGGCGCTTGTGGTGTCTTTTCTCCACGCGAACTGAATTTAGACTTGAATGAACGAATGATTGTTTGAATGAATGAATGTCAGCTCACAGCGCGAATGTCAGTTCCATCTTTCAAGATAATATTCAACTCAGGTGCTACATGTCTTACATTCATGCGGTCTTTTTATGCGTCCAAAGTAAACTGTTTTTGAGTTTTATTTATAGGTAATTTAATTACTTCATTGCATTAATGGTATCATTTCATTACCTACTTTTTAGCACATGAATTGATGCGAATTTTCCTATTTCGCTTGTCTCACCTGCTCAATTCTTTCTAGTGTTATGATTTTGAGCTGGTTAGATTACTTACCTGTACATCTGCGATTGATATCTTCTCATAAATGGCAAGGAAAAAGTATAATTGAATCTCATTATATCTATTTTTGAAGTTAATTATGTATTAAAAAGGTAATATGAATTTTAGAGTGAGAGTCTGTCCGTGCGCGGAACTTAGTTTATTATAATTTATAAATTTGTATGTGCATTGTAATGCATATTTTTTCAAGAGTTTCGTCAGTTGTAACGTTATTTTTGACGTGTCTTTTATTTTGATCTCGATACTATTTCAAGAATCGTGTTTATTTCTCAACTAAAGCATAATTTTTTGAAATATAGGAAATTCTAGATGAAATTTTTTTTAATGTAGGAAAATATATACTTATTACAACACGTGGTCCAGTATTTCGACTAAAAGTATTATTACTGTCATTATTAATACTATGGAAAATATATTATGGATACATAAACCCAAGTTTGTATGTATATGTGTGTATATATATGCGCGTGTGTGTGCAGTTCACCACCTGACCGTGAAAATCACAAGTATTTAGGTTAAGGAAACATATCTTGGTTGTTTAATATCCCTTAGTTGGTATTTCCCCTATCTAAACTGGAGATAAATGGTATTGATGGTAATGGTAGTGCTACAATGGGAAAAGAAACAGCTATCCGATATTAAATTTTTGGGCTCTAATGACCTTTGATGTTGACGAGCCCTAAAGCCCCATTAAATTTTTAAGGTTAATGCTAAATTACTTATAAATACTAAATAAAATACTTAACTTATAAATACTAAAGACGTGGCCTTCGAAATAATTCGTAGTTAAAATCTTAATTACGATTCCGTTCCTTTGCTTACCGTTTCATTATGACAGGAGAAAAAGAAAAATGGTACATAGTGACTGAAATGGATTAATTTTTCCTAAACCGTAAACGAATACTATTAGAATTGTATTATGTGATTTTTATTTAAAAAAAATGCATTAACCAAATATGATTCACTTCAAAGTATTGTTTTCGTTTTTTGTTTTAATATGCCGATGTGTATGTGTGCACTCGATTTGTCAGAGAATGAGTTACCGAAGTGTCTCGCCTTACGATTGCTGGTGTGTAGTGCTGCGAGGGTAGCCAGTGTTGTCAGCGACGCGACGTTTGGGCTCGTAGGTTCTCAAGAGAAAGTTCGACAGCGCTCGCACGGCCAACCCACTGAGGCGACACTGCTAAAGCTCGCTTCTCGACGATGAATTAACTATATCGTTAATTAGCATAGAAATGAAAAGGTAGCTTAAGCGGGAGAAGAGAATTTTTTACGATGGTTCTTCTTATACATCCTAATTTTTTAAGTTTTTGTGTAGAAATCTTATGTATTTTTTATTATTTGTTGTCTGTCTTTCGCCTGTCCTATGTTCTTTACTTGGATTTTACATTCGTGTGCTATGCGGAAACAAGTTTGCGTTGCATCCGTTTCAACCCGTTGATATATTGCATTATGCAAAATTTTCCCTTGCCTATTTTTTTTAATCCGTTAATCGTTCGGAAGAACACACCACTGATTGTAAATATGTGCGAGGGTCTCTTCAATGAATTTCAGCTATATTTAATCCGGGCACATTTGCAAAGAACATCATGTACAAACACGTACCAGAGGGTTCGTATTTTGCAACTAGCGATCTACTTCCGTATTTTCTTTTGTGACAGCCATGTATATTTTTGCGCGATTGTTCTTGCAATCTGTAGTTGACACAATTATGTTCACTAGGGCACATATTCTACGCTGCGGACAGGTTGTTTTTCTGGAAATGAGAAGTTTTTAAGCATACTGGAAGTGAGACATGCGGGTGAGGGAAGACTTCAATGATGTCGCGGGAAGAGGCCTTGACCCTGGCCACCTTGCGGTCTCCTACCTCTGGAAAAACTGGTTCCACAAGGCATTCGGCCATGCCGCTACCCACCCTTGCTACTATCCCCTCCCCTCTCAACGCAAGCACGTTCTTTCGACAAACAACCTTCTGAGTGAAGTAGCTCATTATACTCTTCTCGCTCTTGCGTGTTTTGCACGCATCGGTGTGCCTAAACCTTCTTGAATGAAAAATCTTAGTTTTTGTTCACATATTATGTGATGAATTGTATTGACGCGTATCAATGAGGCATTTCATTGCTGAAATGAATTTCGTTTTACAGAATGGGGAAGAAGATACTCGTCAGCAACGTAACCCTTAGTTCTCTCTTGGAGCGAGAATAGTCGTGGCCTGATTGTCACAGAGGAGTGATGATTCTTCGTGTATTATAATCAACGTCTAGTTGTTGTTTTGCACATCTCTTCTGCTTTTTGTGTCTTGATTTTGCCGAAACCTGTGTGAGTCCTTACGCGTAATTGTCATTGTGTGTTATCCTGCATTATGTGTAACAGTGCGAGTGTCATTCTATGTCATTTCAAAACAGTGTACCATTTTAACAAGATCGCGGTATATTTCGAAATTTTTGTAACCGCTATCATAATTCACATGGAAGTTGATTTGACCGCGCATTATGTAGTCCTTTCTAGGACGTATCAAGTTTGATAGGATATGCACGGTAGAAAATGGATCGAAACTAGTTTGCATCCTCTCTGAAGGTAAGCGGTGTTAGTACATGACTCATTCATCAACTCAGAGAAAAATTTAGTAGTTAGAACTTGATACTTGGACAGAATGTTATGTGGGCCCGTGAAGAAGGGATATTCTTGGATACTATTGGATTTTCAATATTCCAATAAAAAAAAAGATTTTACTGTATTCCAAATATTAAGATTTTCGTATGTAAAAGTTGATAATTTAAACACACAAAAACAGGGTTTTTGATATTTCGATATTTCACATTTTGGAGATATAAAAGGCAGGAATGATTGCAAATTTTTCTCATTCGCATAGTATCGTGTTCTCGGTATATCTCACGAACTAATAGTTGTCAACTCTATTTTTGTATACAAATGTTGCTAAAATAAATATCTGATAATTTAATTGTGAGATTTTTCGATGTAATTTTAAAAAGAAAAGAAGCGGGGGAAAAGTTTGTCCTGCGTTGCTCTGAGTGACAATCATCGCATACAGAAAATTATCAACAAATGAAACTTGAAATTTTGACCAAGTGCATTATTTTTAATGTAGAAGATCACTCAGATTTTTTCGAAATTCCGATATTAAAGGGATGAAATGTGATTTTTGAAAGTTTCGCGATATTAATTTAAGAAAAGGTCTTCGCTAACATGATCATACGGAACAAAATTTCAATTACGGAACCCCTAACGGCAAAACATGTTTTCAATGATTCTCTTTTACCATTAATTTTGGAAATTTCAGAATCTGGTATTACGGATATCGCATTAATTGACATTTTCTGGTTTCCATGTCACACGGAAGCCGTGGAAAAATTTCGTAGGTTACTTGCTGAATCATCTTTGTATGTCATCGCCAGCAAGAGATGGTTTCATTAAAGCGAGAATGGTCTTTCTGAAGAATATGCCAACATTCTATATAATGTGCCGAGACAGTTAAAATAATACATCAAACTATGGAACATGAAACAGGAAGTATATTTTATAGGATTTTATTGATTAAAAATTTCTTTCGCTTTATGAATGATTTTAGCATATACATTTATTCATGTATACTATTAGAAATAATGAAATTATTCCTTTTTATTTTATTCCATTTCCAAGAACATGAGTTCATACCAATATTTGGTAAATTTAGAGAAAATACAAAATAAAATGAAAATTTGGCGCTAAAACCCTATTTCGTGCGAATATTGTAAGAGTGGGTTTTTATGTATGTATGAGGAAAGTGTGTTTTTATAAATTGTAATATTTCAAGTGGTAAAGAAATATTTAAGAAGTAGGTTTGTATTATAGAATTTAAAATTATAAAAACATTCACAAGTTTATGATTTTTAACCCTTTGCGGCACCTGAAAATATCGGAGAGCATTTCATTTATTTTATTTGATCATGGCTATTTTTTTATATCTGGATCTAAATAGAAACTTTTGGCCGCTATTAGAAATCTTAATTCGAAGAAGAGAATTTTTGGCGTCTTTTCGTTCCACCCTGCTGTGGAGTCACGCTTGCTTTTCTAAATTCCTTCCACCTTTAAATTCCTTTTTTTTTAAATTTACTGTGACTTTCACTCACCAATTGCTCTACTACATAGAAATTTTATTCTGAAATTAATTTTTCTTATAAAACTCAAGGTTATTTTACACCCCATTTTTCATAAATGTAAATACTAAGAAAATTTAGAATTTTTAATTCCTCAAACACAAATTTGACACAACTTTCGAGGTTGAATTTTTTTTACTATCCCAACAATTCTGAAAGGGGGATGTTCCCGAAACATTGCCGTCCCGGAAATGGGAAATAAAAGGAAGTAAAATATATGCAGCGGGGGACGTGTGAACTTAAAACATGTACTAGATTTCTATGTATACTTCGAAGTTTATTTGAATCCATGTTTTAAGTAACTATATGTTTTATGGATGAACTAAGTTTATGTATATGAGGGAGTTGTTCAATTTAGGGGCCTCTCTTCACAATGCATCCAACCTCTCATACTAAAATACAGAATTGTTTGGATAATATATAAATCTCATCCTTGAAATTTGAATTATGTACTGTAATGTTACCACATCTTCCTACCATAACCTGAAAATAATAATTTAACGTATTTAAATATCTGTGTGAAACGATTCAGCTTGCTTTAACGTTGAATGAGAATATACTACTGCTTAATAATTTTAAACTTTCATTTCGTAATTCTTTGTTAGTATGCACCAATAATTTCAATGTCCACAAATACTTAAGGAAAAATCGCAAATGTGGTCCTAATGATCCCTGAACTACATTATCTATTACACTTATTATTTTTATACTCTCTAGTATTTTTATCCATGGAAGTTCTTAATTTTCTTCCAGTGTCTGATGAGAGGGGGAGATAATTTTACTCGTCAGCTAGGATAAACGTACATCACCATCACGATAATAAACATTTGTTTGTATAAATATTATTGCTGTGTATTCATTAATGTGTAATAACCCACAGAATAACACTCTAGTGTTTCATCTTCATCTCTGGCAAAAATTTAACTTTATTCATGATTTCTTGACTCCCATCGTCCACCTATACTTTCCCGATAAAAACTTTCAACGTAGCCATATGCCGGCCACATTTTAGGCGGTGGCCACACCGAACAAGTTCNACGTAGCCATATGCCGGCCACATTTTAGGCGGTGGCCACACCGAACAAGTTCAAACTCCTGGGATGCACTAAGACATGCGTCCAAACTAGCGCAAAATTTAATTCCTTCTCGTTCATGGTCCAGAGAAGTAATCGAAGGAGTTGTCTTCCGATGCGTGACCAAGTGGGTAGTGGTGTACTTATAAGGAATTGTTAAACTCATAACTAACGTAATATTTACATTCTAAAAACTCATTACAATAAAACGTATTATTACACTATTGTATTATTACACGACGTATTTGCAACGTCTCCAAACAAGGATATTTAAATGTTTTTAATATTTTCATTAGACATGTTACACTAACTAAAATTTTAAACTCATATGAATGGGATATTAAAACTATGTAAAATTGATGCAGTCTTATGAATTATTATTTTTCAGATATTCTTTCATTCATAAACATAAGCAGTTATTGAATGACAACATGTTTTTGTCTATTTCAAATTCTGACGAAGTGCACACATATATAAAGCTGGGCTGGGTTGACTAGTTTCATATAAATCTTTTTAATTAGATTCATTTATTCTGAAAGTGCAACATTGCTGGAGAAAATATTTGTATTCCGTCATTTAATTAATAGTATAGTTCATACGTAAAAAGAAACTGGATTCTAGCGGATTTTTATATAGGTAAAAGCGATATTCGAATATAGGTAAAAATAATTCATTCTGGAGTTATTTTTTTAGAAATGTTCATTTTCGAGAATATTCTTTAACTGGCTATGTTTCTCCTGTTGTTAGATGAATTTTATTCAGTGTAAATCTATTTATTTATTTTCATGTATTCCGGAGGTGCGGGTGGAAATACGTATATGACAAATCTATCTAACATGATTTCTCAATACTCGCGGTTCAATGAAACAAAAAACAGAAAATGTCACTATAAAGTAGGCGGTAACTCAGTACATGACTCATAAAAACAAATACCGTGGTTCAGACAACCTGTTGATCATAATCTCTAATTTATTTTCTTTTGTCGCTGTTTGGGGGCGGCTGATTTGTAGTAATCATCGCGAAGCGAAAGATTCGCGTTAACCTAGTATCTCCCACTCTCTTGGATTGTTTGTTGAAATCGCGATGGGCGTTCCCATCTCCCCTTTTTTTCTTTGGCCTCGCTCGAGTTGGAATCCCTACTTTGTAGAGCTTCCTGCCTTAAAATTATTTTGCTAGTGCTTCTTATTCCCGTCTCGCAGCTCCGCGAGTAGTCACGTTCAATAGAAATAGTATTGTCATTGATGAACTAATTTCGGAGAAAGTGCAATTGTACATAGTATGGCACTGTGCAGTATGAGATATATTGGGATTCTATCTGGAGAAAATTATCACGTTCAATGACGTACACTAAATTTAGGTTAATTGGAGATCTTAGGGCTGCAAAATGTACGTCAGATAAGTGAAATACAAGTATTAAAATTTGAGATTGAATGTCTAGGATTAAAATACATAAATCATTATTTATATTTAGAAGAATCGTGGACAGCGGAACAATTATGAAGTCTATAGTGGAAGCGGAATTGATCTTTTATACAAATCTACAGTTTAATTCCAAGCATGAGGAAATTTTACACAATTGGTCTTCAAACAAAGACGAAGAACGCTATATACATAAGATTTCAGAAACTCACTCCCATCCCCTATTTTCTATCCCTTAATGCATTGTTTTAGTAATTCTTGATGAAATTTAACACATTTGACGTTTAAAATAGAGGAAAATTAGTCTAGAATGCTGTTTAAGTTGACATCAATCCCCCATGGAGATATCATCCCTTGGGGTGGCGTGGGGAGAGGATGATTTTTAAAAATATCGAAAATGTTCATTTTTAGTGTCGAATCCAGTTTGTGGACTCGATGAGATAAATAGTAATACTTCCGACACCGTTCAAGCAAAAATTAATTTCCCGTTGGGGTAAGACACACGTACAATCCCTAGAGGTAGAGTGAGAAGAAGGTGAGACGTAAAAATACTAGAATATGACAGATAAGAGCGTCGAAACCAGGTTCTCGAGATCTCTTGAGATGAACGGTGATATCTATGAATAAACAATTTATTTTCTCATGCTACGCGAATTCTTGTCGTTACTATTATGAAAATACATAGTGAAAATACAAACAAAGTAACATATTAACAGATTTTTGTTTTACTGTCATAATACGAAAAAATGATCAATTTAAACTAATGTCCTATACGTTGAAAAGTGAATATTAAAAGAATTCTACATAATGGAAATCGGTTTTGGGGAGTAATGCATACGATTGTAAGTACTTTGAATACAAAATATAATTTATCATTCATATTTGAAATTACAAAAATAAAAAAATATACAGAATGAAAATTGAGTAATGGTCTACTGAAAAATATTTACCACTAACGTTAATTTTACATTTTCAATACAAAATACAGAAATTTAATAATTTGTTAATTTAAATATATTTTGAGATTCATTTATACGTAACATTTTTGTTTACTTGTGATATTAATAGTTATTCGCATATAAGACTCATTAATTTTTATCATTATCGCATGATCCCTCACTTTCCCTCCTCTAAAATCATTGAATTTTTGTTCACTGGATTCTCAGTCTCTTCGATAATAAATTCTCTGGCTTTTGTACACAGTTCTCTGAAAATTTCTCAGACTTCAAAAATTTTTCAGGCATGTAATAACAAGGTCAGATGAAATTAGAAGTAGATGGATCAAATCTTCAGATGATTTGATGTGCGAAGTCTTCCTCTTTTCGTTGGTTCTTTATTCTTAAATCTTTATTTCTCGCTTCCTGTGCCTCCACTGAAAGTTGATCTCTTGGTACCAAATCACCAAAGATCCGTGTAGGAGGATCCAATGTACGTTGGTGGCATTTGTACCAACCATACAATTGGTTGAACATCTTTGCTGTTTCTAAAGAAAATTTGTCGAACATTTGTCATTTATCGGATAACCACTTGACATTTGTACATTTTGCCTTTTTTTCATATTTTGGACGTTGTCTCAGAGGGCGGTTTATAGTGGTTGCTAATTTTTTAGTATATCACTCTTTGCACCATAAAGTATTGTTGTGTGTAGTACAAAATCTCTAAGGATCCCTAAAAAAGTATGGCACTAAAATGTTAGGATGACAGTTTTTTGTAAGTAAAGTTTATGATATTGTTTATACATCAAAATAATTATGTTTCGTGATGTTTTACACAATTTTATTCGTAAAAGTTTTTGAGCAAAACCATATTAAATTTACAACAAGTAATGTTCATTCATTTTCAGTTGAGACTTTTTGAGAGCTAGTAGGTATAAAATGGTATTTTTCTTTAACTCTATTAAAGTCGTGTTCTCTTTCAATTATACGTGAAAATAAATCAAATAATTAAAAATCTAAGGTGGCGATGTTTCATCCAGACATAGAAAAGATCTGTAAACTTGAAAACACAATTTTGACTTTTATTTTTGGACTTATGTCCAGCTAGAATCCTATTCTATCCCAGCGTGCTGTACAATGCTTTTAGGATGTTTCTAGTTACATGATTGCTTGAAATCATTAACTCGTGTAACATTTCCTTTTCATATTTAACGTTTTTTAAAAAAGAGCAAAGTGACGCGAACGGTACGACAGAAAGAACTAATGTTCTCAGAAAAAAATAATATTCCTTTTATTCTTATAGCAATATGATACTTCATGAAATTCATTAAATATTTGTAATCTTCAATATCAATATTTTATCATGTGATAACGTATCATTTTCATTAAGTTTCTAATAAAACACCTCAAAATTTGATTTATTTGCTTAATTAGCAATATGTGAGTAAAAATCGTAGAAATAGTGTAGAATGGGCTACAACTAATTAGAATTGCGTATAAANATATATATATATATATATATATATATATATATATATATATATATATATATATATATATATATATATATATATATATATATATATTGTTAAATTGTGAGTTAAATTTTTCGAAATTTTTTACTCTTTTTTTGTAATAACCCAAATTTTGATGAACATTTTAATTTTAAGGAGAAAAGCGTGAGCGACTTCAAGAGAAGAGAAAATACCTTTCTCTAGAAAGAGTTTTGAATTTCACTCCCCATGCTGAAGACCGAACACATGTTGCGACATCATTTATCTCTAATACAGCCGAAAACTTTTGAGGTAAAATTTTTCAGTGTCAAATTTTGGAATGTTTATCAAACTTCGTTACCTCCTTTATTGACATTCTGCAGAGCCTTCATATTGTTCACACCATTAAGTTTTACCTGTCTAACTCTCTCGAAATAAAGTGCAAAGCACACAACACCAAAGTCATGATTGCACTGAAGACTGCGCCTCTGGCACCGTTCCCAGGTCTCCGCTCCGGCTTTCACATTTCACGTGAACCTTAAGCTATCCGTATTTCTTTCTATTGGTATGACACTCGGTGAAGAAGTTTAATGGTGCATTTCCAAATTTCTTCCGAGGTTCTGCATCAAATTAAATTTACGTTTTGTATATAATTACATACTCTTACTTAGCTTAAGTGTTACCACTTTCTCAGTCTTAAGTCGATATCTAAATAAAATGAAGTAGGAAATTGCATGTTCCCAATTGTCCCAGATATTGTGTGGGGATAATTATACTGCAAATATTATAAAGTACACACAATATTTATTTAGCATAAGTTCCAAATGTGATTCATTAGGGAAAATGCGTTAATAATAATAGTAATAATAATAATAATAATCACTAATACTTTCCTTTTGATTGGAATTTTTAATTTTGAAGTACATATCTCACAAACATGCCCATGCATTTCCCTCACCAAACTGTTAAAATTTAGTTTCAAAGTTAGAGTTTTTATTATTGTTCTAATAAACATTGTATATTTATCTACATATTTTAAGCTATTTTTGAAATAAAAAATTCAAATGGTCCAAGTTTCTAAAAAAAATATTATTAATTATTAATTTCCATTTTTATGTTCGAAAAATTACTCTTCAAATTCGTTACTACAATTAAAAAGAATAGTCGATTTCATTTGAGAATCACATGTAATTTATTTTTGAATGTATTTATTTATTCCAATAATTGCGGTGGAAACAAACCTTACTGCACATGGCGCCCAATCTTCAAAAGCCCGGAAATCTGCAATGAACCATCATGGAGAAAAATCACTTAATGAAATTAAATAATTTGAAAAACTGAAGTCCTGTTGCTCTGCTGTTTGGTTTATGTGAAATGTCCCAACCACGAAATGAGTGTAAAAAGACAAAGGCTGTTTCAGGAAAATTATTTCAGGCGGTCCATTTATTAATCGTATTTGATTACACAATACCTGATATGTTAGTTATATCAAAATGTAGTGAAATGTTCTCGTGGATTGGATATCTCTTTGATGTTAATGATTGATGCTATGCAAGAATTATATATTATTGAATTGCTAGTGTGTGACATAGTGCTAAAGAAAAACAATTTCTATCCCTGTAGTGTTCTGTAAAATCTCTCTCTTTCTGGACTGTGAGAAGAAACCTTTGGTTATTGTTTACTCATTGTTCAATTTCTGCACCAAATAAATGTTGAAATACGTAATTATAGGTAGAAATTTTTAGAATATGTCAACTTGAAGAAAAGAAAATCAAACATCTGAACCTTAAGACTGAGGTGGAATAGATTTTTTTCCAGGAGGTGTCGCCATGGTCCTCTTCCTGGAACCACTGTATTACGGCATCAAGGTAGCCGCCTGTGAGCATAGCAGTGTACAAGATCTGTCTGGTTATCTAATTACGGCTCCTTTTTGTGTTTAAGTCTTCATTTGATACTAACAGTTATATTCGTCTACAGTGTAAAATGTTAAAATTTCAATATCTCGTGATAATTTGTGCAATATTTAATGACAACTTTACCGGTCTGAAGGATGGAGGCCGTGTGTAATGAATGTAACGTAACTACATTTTCCCTCGGAGATACCATAAAATTTTGTTATTTATCATATTGTTAACACACCCTCCTAGTTATGGCCTTTTAAAAAATTCGTTTTTTAATGCATCCTTTTAGAAAACATATATACCCTTCAATTTTGACAGGAATATTAATGTCGTTAGAAGTGAAAATGCATAGATTTTTCTTCTTGTGTATACGTGGAAATGTGTAAATCTTGCATATACGTAGTAATATTGAAAACAAAAGTAATATCACTGACTCAGATTATGTGAAAATGATTGCTTTCATTAAAAAGTTCGAGAAATATCTTATACTCATTTGGCTTCCCGTTGTTAATTGACCTGCTTTTAATCGTTACACAAAAACGTATTATTTGCTCGAGAAACTTAAAGAAAAGATTAAATTTGTCTAGGGAACTTTATTTGGAATTACTGAGCACTTTTACAGGTTAGTGAAAACAGTGCAATTTTTAAATAGGATTAATACACTGACTTACAAAATTGGCGGCGCAGTAACCATAACTTCCTCCATAAATAGCTCCCTAACTTCTGTTTTAAAATGTATGAGTGAAATTTGAGCTGAGGAAACTCCTATGTTTTATCAAGACACTCCCTTATTGGGAGCTGTCTGTGTCGCCTCCAGCGCGTTGGGTCACCCTTAAAGCAAAGAGAAATGCAATTTTCGAGAAAATCGAGCAAAAATATCACACTTCAAAATGTCGGTGAGAGCTAGTCTCACGTATACAGACTCAATAATGTGCACTCAAGTGGCTGAGATTGAAAAATCACCCACAACTGATGACCCGGCCCCACCCCTTTCCTCCTCTCCCTCTGAAAACGGTGTATTACAAATGTTCCAAAACTACTCAGGAGAGTGTGTGCTTGACCAAGGAACATGATTTACGTGTTTTTTCATCAATGGAAGAAACCATCTGCGAGCTACCCCCTTCAACATTTCACCCCCCTTGGGAAAATTGGTATATTCTTACGTTTAAATCGATTGATTCGCGATAAAAAGCACTGCCTTTAGTGTCATTAGGCATAAGAAGTACATTTGTATCAAAAATTTAAATCCCATCTAACCACCCCCAATGAGGCTGTGTCCACCTCCATCCTCCGTAACATTCCTGAGTGACTGCGAGAAAATGTTTTACGTGAAAAAGATAAGGAATCACTTGTCACACAAAAGTTCAAGTTAGTAACTATTAGTTTTCCCCTTTTCATAAAAAAATAGGGAAAAAGTGCCATTTGAACATAAGGCCAGTTAACAGATTTGAACGTAAGGGTGCAAGATGGCATTTTTCCCTATTTTTTAAAGAAGAGATTAACAAATGTAGAATATAACGCACTCCATGGGAATTATATTTAAAATTGAACCTTTAAAGGCGACCACCGGCGTAGTCACTTCTGAAGAAGGCTGCAGCATGGCAACCGATGCGGTAAGCAACAACAAACCAGACGCAACGCCAATCGGATAGCCCAGCATCATCTCTCAAGAGAATATTATTAGTGGACTGTACTCGTTTCGCTGAGAGGAACAATATTGGATTATTGCAGTATTTACACGAGCTGGAAGAGTTTTTAAGGAATAAAAAAAAAGTTTGTGTCTGAAATTCATTCTGCCAATGAAACAGTTAATGCACGGTGAATATTAATAACGGGTACAAACTTCAACGGGTAATATAAAACAGGAAAAGTTGCAAACAAGTTCATATCAACATACTCGTATGACCGGAAATGGACGGTTACTCTGCAGTAGAGCAATTAATACCAGTATTGTACAGTGTATTAATTTATTAATATATTGTTTTTTAATTTTCGTAAATCCGCCGGGTAATCAGCTACACATACACACATATTGACATGTTTATAAAACAGAGTTCGTAGATAATTGTACAAATTGGTTGTAACAATTTTGAAATAAGAATCAATGGTGTGTTTGTTACATCAGATTATGTTCGACCCCTTTTCGAGATTCTCCTCCAAGTGCTGTATTTTAGAGACAACTGCTTATTCCATAATATATTTTTACAGACTGCAGTATCTACACAAACATTGTAGTGGCGCTGAATAGTAAAAATAGCGAAAAAAGAGTGGAAAATATCTCAGAATTCAGATTGGCATTGTTTGACACAGTTAATGTTCCTGACAACATGTGGCATTCTAACCGCTCTAATCACTCTGCATTGTTTTAGGGAAAGTGCCAAGAAATCCACGGAAAGTTCTCGGCACTAGGGCGTATGTAAGCTACTTTTCAGATAAATTAGAAGAATGTCTTCAGGCTATCAGATCAGGTGATGTGACCCAGAGAGCTCTCTCGGTAAGGTATGGTATTCTTGGATCTACTCTCAAGAATAGACTTAAAGGGAAGAACACCAATGAGTTGGGCGGTCAAGAATGTCTGATGAACTCTCAATTGGACAACTCTTGGTGAAATTGTGGCTATGGATTTCCAGTTATCGAGATTGACATTCGTAGGACAGTGAAGATTTATTTGGACAAAAAAGGCGTACTCAGTATTCAATCTAACAATAATCTACCTGGCTATGAATGGACTCTGTCTTTTTTGAACAGACATGAAAATTAGTCGTATCGTTTAAGTAAAAACAAAAAAGTTTCAGCACAAATTGGTGGAGAGAGTGAAAATTATGTAGAGAATTTAAAAGAAGTCGTGCATAATATTCCTCAAGGTCACATATGGAACTACAACGAAACAAATCTCACAGATGATGCTGCTAGCAAAAACGTGATCTGCAAGAGAGGGACCAAATATGTAGAAAATACACAAGTAATAGTTCATGTTCTGTAGCAATGCAGCAGGTCGTTGTATTCTTTACGTTCTGTACAGGGTAGAGAACATATGGTCTTCTTGGACTGAAAATGGACAACAAGGAGCTCGCTACTACCGTTGGTACTGAAAATGGATGGTTCGACTCTGTTTTGAAGTCTGGCTTGAATCTTTCTTAGAGATTCAGACCAGCCTACTATGTGACAGAAAACTGACAAAGAAATTGTGTTTGCCACTATCAAAAGAAGGAAATGGATAAGGCAGACGCTAAGGAAAGCACCATAGGCAAAAGAGAGGCTGGCGCTTAGATGGAACCCCCAGGGAGAGCGGAGATGAAGTAGACCACGTATAAGCTGGAGAGGAAGTTTAGATGATGAAATTAGGAGAGTTGGCGAAACATGGGGTGGGGGGGGGAGTTGCGGTCATGGTTAAAAATATCGTTAGAAGGAGGAGCTTCGTGGACGTCCTATGCTCTGAGGAGGAGTAAAAGGAAATAAGTCAAGTCACAGATCAGCGAACATTTGTTATCGGTGACAATCTTACCACACACCAGTAAACACGAGCTCCAGCTTTGTGAAATACACAACGTGATATTTGTTTGTTCACACACCTTACTCAATCCCTCGATGTGTGTGTGTGTGTGTTTTTTTTCCTTGGCCCAACAAAGAAACTGATGTGGAATCCTGATGAAATGGGAAGAGTCTGCTTCCGGACAAACATTCCCTACTATACCTACCACTATTCCGACTTCACTTAAAGACTTCACTTAAAGGGTTGAAATATAATGAGAAATGCTCAAAAGGTGGATTCGAACATGTGAGATACATCCACTTAACAAACAAAAAATTTTGGACTGACTGCCAAACCAAACGGGAGTGGATAGAGATGCTGTAGGAGTGTCGTTCTTGGAGCAGTTGGAAAAGAAAAGACCCGTCTTCTTGGCATCAGATGGGCTTGAAAGAAAGAAGAAGAAAATCCAAGTAAAAGTATAACTGTCAAAGGTGTTGAAGCAGCACTTTGAGGTGTTTATTCAAGACAATTTCAACAAAACAAACGTCTGATTCTAAGAAGTCAACTCCTTCTTCTAAAAACGGTCCAGTTTCACAGAGACGAAAGCTCATCAGATGAAGATAACACTGAGATGGTCTTGGAGTCGGATAGAATAAGTGAAACATGCTCTGTGTTTGAAGAGGAATCTGGAGATGAAAGTAATGAACATAACAGTTCAAAACAAGCAAGTAAATCTCCAAGTACACTGAAATGAGACGAAAAACAGGCTTTTAGGGGAAATAATTCGTGAAATTTTTAAACTTGGTAATTAGGTGTAGAATATAGTATTGTTTACGACTAACTTTCCCCCAAGTCTTTCGGAGCCACTCCTAAAAGTCCCCCCTAATCTGCTCGTTCGCGGTTTTTACAGTTTTGACGCAAAACTGTCAGGTTTTCTAGATAGTTATCTATATGAAAAAATGTTCATTAATTTTTTTTTACAAAAAAAGATGATAACCATTTTTGAGTTAAGTCTAGTGGTTCGCGAGATAGAGCTCTCCAATCAGGGGGTAGTTTTCATAATCACAAGTTCTTCGTAACTTTGTGGATAAAGAAATGATGCTTTTGGCATATTAGACCTCGAATGATTTTTTGTGTCAACATGTAGTGATATACACGATGAAACAGCTGCTTTTTCGATTGAAAAACTCGCGTTTCAGTGCGAGTAGGTGACCGGGTATCCCGTACATATTTCGTCAAATATTCCCTGCGCGCGCAGTTAGCATTGCATCTGCATGAAGACGTGTACGAGCTGTTGTCGTTTCCCGGGGTTTCAAAAATGTATGTATTTGCTTTAACTCTTACACTAAATTTTTATTTCGATGAAAAATTGTTCAATCATCTCTATTCCATTTCTGAACAATATTCCGAAAAAATAACTTTTGTTCTCCGTGCGCCGCTTTGTCACGATATGATCATGTATTTTAAAAATATAATACTTCTTTAGAATGTTTTGTTTTTTAGACAGATTTGCATTTCTTTCGATACGTGATGTGCTTTCATGCAATAAGCCATTTCGATGGTAGAATGTAAAATCACAATTTATCCATCATTTGTCGATGAAGAAAGGAGTTACTGTACTAGAAAAAGGAGGAATCATTTACCTTCTATTTCACTTTTATAAGTGTAGAACTATTGCTGCATTGAGCTATTTGATACTTATAGCAAAACAGGCCCGGCCTGGGTAACCTTAATGGCAGGTGGACCAACATATAGAGGGCGCCACTCACGGGCGGTATCGTAACAGAATTCCGGGAGGGTGGGGGCTTTACGACAGTTTACACCCTTCACCCAATTACCATATTACTTCTACCAATTTTACAACTGTCGGTTATAATACTTAACAATACTCGCAAAAATATTTAAATCATTACGTACGCGGGTAGACGTATGGAAGATCAACAATACGTAATTTTTAAAACACAAAAGGAATGCTGCCAAATCTATGGTTGCGAGAAACTTCGTTACCCCGCAAATCCGATTTTTTTTGCATATCCAAGAATTGTATAAATTTTAAGATTTGAACTTCGAATATTTTCCGGCGCTTTTTTTAACTTTTGTTCCACTCTATCTCCACATTACATTTCTCTGTGCAAAATCAATTTTTTTTTAAATCGAACGGCTCCAAGGAACGCAACGGAGTTCAATTTCGTCTTTTCATTTGACTGTCATTTCTTTCAGGAAACTGACTGTATGTTATCTCTTGTGTGATCTCTTCAACGTAACATACGCAACTCGATGCGTTTTGCTGTTTCAAAAGTGTACGTATTTCCCGTCTCTTCGATGTTTACTTGATGCAGTCAGTCATGAGGCCCTTTGGAACTCTCGCGCGTCATTTTCAAGCAGTGGGCTCTCACAAAGAATGCATATGCATCCGTTGCTCTAAACATTCATAAAAGTATATTTGTTATTGTTTTATTAAATGCGGCATTAAATCTTGTATATACAAACACAAATTAGAACGTTCTTGTCCAGAGAATGATACAATGCGCGCTGGACTTGTATTAACCCATCAAGGGCTAATGGTAGAGAAAAGTATGAAAAATATTTCTTATTCATAAAAGAATTGAAAATTTCTGTTTTCTACTCTAATATAATGTGAATAATATTCCATGCAGAGTGTAAAAGTCCAATATCCTAGCAATATACATATTACATACTTTAGTTAAAATAGGAGACTCCAATATATTTTGCATGCGATGACTTTTTCAAATTTCCGCATTACCACAACTCGTCTTGTACCTTTTTCGTTTTCATAACCCTAAATCTATTATTCTTTTTAAAAGATGTACGCCTCTGACAGCCATATATCAGCAATGGACACAGAAAACTATTTTATACATTGCAGAAACAAATTGCTATGAAATTTCTCAAAGCCGATTGCATAAAACAGAATTGTGGCGATTGTTAGAAGAGAAAGTAGAATCCTCTAGAAAATATACTATTGCCATGTAGAATTCCATAAGAAAAACACAAGAAGACTTCGCAGATCTCAGTACGTAGAAATCAGGATTTGTTAACATATTTCAGTACGCAAAAGTCTGCCAATTGAGAAAAGAAAACTCACAGCACCAATAATGCTAAAACGCCAAAGCTAAAATATGTAAACTTAATTTATACATTTGTAGCACTTTATGAACCAGTACTTCGAATAAACTAATATGCTCAAAATTTTTCTTAAACTTGTTATTCCAGCAAATATACTTATCGGTTCGAGAAGTCACGAATAGAACGACTGTCAATTATTCTTTTCTTCTTCTTTTAACCATTAGTACATAAGAAAAAAATAGCCAGGTAATTATTAAAATACGTAAGCAATCAGATAAAAAATACTCGAAAATGTATTTAAAAACCTCGTGAAAAGTAACTGTAAAATAATCGGTATTCTGTTTTTGCAACACTGGCCGAAAATAAGTCTTCTTAAGTTTTCTTATCGAATAGAACGTTACACGCACCAGTTAAAAATACATTTTGAAGCGCCGAATTACGCGATAACAAGCAAGCAAAATTCAAAGCACAGATGCAACGCAAACAAAGCGAGCGCTGGGAATATTTGACGAAATTATAACGGAATACCCGGTCTATGCGAATTTTCGATCGAAAATCATATTGAAGCAGCTGTTTCGTTGTGCATATCACTACTGACACATAGATCCTTCGGGGTCCTAATATGCCAAAAGCATTATTTCTTTTTTCAAAATTGTGATTTTGAAAACTAAAAATTGGAGAGATCTCGCGATCTACTGGACTTACTCAAAAATGGTAATCATCTATTTTGTAGAAAATTTAATGAACATTTTGTTATGATTATAACTTTCTCGAAAACCTGACTGTTTTGCGTCAAAATGGTAAAAACCGCGAATGTGCAGATTAGTGGTGACTTTCAGGGATGCGTAGTTCCTCAAAAATTTGGAGGAGATTTAATAGTCGTAAACAATACTACATTCTACACCTAATTACCACGATTCAAAATTTTACGAATTATTTTTCCTAACGACCTGTTTTCATCTAATTGCAATGTACCTACTATATGGTGTAGGTGATTTTGTTATTGTGAAGAATGAGGATGTTAAATATCTTGGAAAGATTTTAAGTCTAACACACCGACTTTGGAATATATGGAAAGAAAATTCGAATTTTAGCGTTGATTAGAAAAATTATGAATGGGAAGAATTGTGAGGGAAAATATATTCTCCGAAAATCGCTCCAAAGAGTAAAGTTTATTGTTCCAGAACTGGATTATGTTTCTTCTCTTTAGTTTGGACTATCAAATCAGCAAAGTAAATTAGACTATTAAATTACTGTTTACTGTTTATATATTATTTTCTTTTTAGTAAAAATCCTTCATTTAAAAATAAAATCAGGTTTCCATAGAAAAAATTTTGATTTATTGATTTTTTCCAAATTCAGCTTGATATTAACTCTGAGACATTATTTATAGGTAATTTGGCAATACTGGTACATGGTCTAACATTGGCTCAAGCTATGGCAACAATTTTAATGTTTGGTTTTCAAGAGCTGGGTCGAAGTTGCATAAGTCAAGGTAACATAAGTCCAAAAATTAATGAACAAAAGAAATTGTATGTTTCTATTAACGATGTATTATAGTTAAATATGTTTAAAATAACATACTTCACTTACCATATCAAATTTCAATAGGTTTACGACTATTATTTTCCTCCCTCAGGGGATTTACATCTAGTAAGTACGTGTTTGGCAAACACAGGGCCCCGAGCTGAGTCTGGCATTACATCCACTTGTGAAAGGCTCCTTCCTTTCTCTTTCCTGGCCTTCCTTGGTCACCTCTTGTTCTTTTCGATTTCGATGCTAGGGTATCTTTCATTTTCCTCTTTCTTCTTTTATTTTATTTTTATTTTTGTAATGTTTTTAATGTGTTGATATTTGAGTTTTGAGTTATTTGAGTAATTCAGGAGGGTTTTTGTGGGTGTGGTTGCGTCATTCGGCGAATCCCACACGCGGGGAGAGTCAAGTTGGCTCTCCTTAGTGCGTAACTGCATTTTCCCTACCTGTACAGAATTTTAGGGCTCTAATGACCTAGATGTCGGCGAGCCGTAAAGCCCCCCTCCAAAAAAAACGAAAAACGAAAAAAACCTATTTTCCTGTAAAATGAACATAAAAATGGAACAATGTTACCTCAGTTGACGGTAATTCTTTTACTAGAAAACGATTAGCTATGTGTTATGTAGTAGTTCCCCATCCCACATGTAGAGAGCACTGAATGTATCAGTTGGCTTCACGGAAATCTGAAAAATTTGCTTTATCATTCTTAGTTTTACTCTTACAGACATTAAATATGTCTATAAAACTCTCCGCCTAGGAAATTAACATGGATTAATCTTCTTATGGTCAATCCCTCGCAATTGATAGTTGAAAGAAGTTCCTCTTAAAATTTATCAGCAAAAGCATTAGTTTCGTTGAATTGACTAATTTCTTAAATTTAAGATTTATCATCAGAAATATTCTACTTACAATATTCCTGTTATCTTGTTGATAGTTATATGGAGGATGACACTTCATACGAAATTCTGTAAATGATATTCAGGTTTTTGTTGCTTGAAATTTACTGGGACCGGAATATTATGTGGACCCAGAAAGATTTTTTATGTCAATATTTAAAATGATATAAACCTTCCCGACGCGGAGCCTGGCAGAGACGAAATAACAGCGTTTTAATCTTTGTAACGTTTTATGTTATGTGAATTCATTTGTGCAGGAAAATTGATTGGTATGTTTTTTCAGGTCGCTCCTACAGCCGCTGCATGCGACCTATACGTTTTCACTGACCTTCGTACATCCACGCTAATTGATCCATCGCCAAAAGGCGTTTCACACGGTAAGTTCATACTATTAGTATTTAGTAAAAAAAACTTCTTCTTCTAAGATAAAGTCATTAAGGCCAAGTACTCTGTTGTAGCAACATAAATTTTTTAAATGATTGTTAATTCTATTGGAACGGTCAGTGTATTCCCTTGGGTTTGCTGCGCGTACCTTTTGCAATTCCTACTTCATCGTTCAATCCATACGAAATAGTTCGGAGGTCATTGCCCGACCGTAAATGCTAAATTACGCACTGCCAATAATCATGCCAATGGAGGTCGCCAGTCACTGGATGCCAGCGCCTGACACCGTGTTAACGCTTCACGCGAGTCTGGAGGCGCCGGTGCCCCAAATCGCGTCAGTCCCTGGCAACTGCAGCAAATCAAACAATTTCGTTGTGCTGACGCTTGCCAACGCCCCCCTTCACCATTCTCTGCGATCCCGCCACCTACTGGCAGCACGTACATCGACATCCAGCTGGAAGACGCCAGTGAATCGGAGAAAAATTAATGAAGTCAACTTAAAAAAAACATAAAAATGTTGGTTCTACTTTTGATTAAGAATTGACAATAGTAGTACCTTGAATATAATATAATGGTATAATATAAAATAATCCATACTAAGATATAAATGCGTAACACGAAAGTGTGTGTTTGCTACCTAATCACGACTAAACTACCAAACCGATCATGATGAAATTTGCCTAGGAGATAGATTAGATGTCCAGGATGAACGTAGGCTAAACTTTCTATTTTTTAAATATGTGGCAAGAAAGGTAGAAATGATTTTTGACAATAAAAGTTGATGAAATCGGGTGAGATGAGAGATATTTGCTTACGCTGCCTAAATGTTAGAGATAGGTTACAACTAGGAAAGACAATGATGTTTGTCTCAAAACGTTCAACAAAGAAGTCCGCGACAGCATATGTGTATCTACCAACATTGACCTAAATTATCGATAAAACGTTATTAAAAATAGAAGTGTTAAAATACTTCAATTTCAGAGTACTTTAACAAGGAAAAAATGAATCACCATCAAATTTTATAGTCTTTAAATCGTAAAATTTGGAAGAAAAGTTAAGGTTTTACAAGCGTTTTAATGAAATTGTGTAGCTGTGTTATGCCTCGGAAGCGAAAACTCGTCCGGTGCGGCTCCTGCGAGATGGTACAATGTATACAGTCAAGTTTTGTATTAAATTATTTTGAAATTGGTGGGATTTGAAAAATTTCGATGCTGTTCATGTAAAAAATACTAAATAAAAGTATTTTGATCTTACAATATAGATAGATTTTAATTTTTCCTTTGTAAAAGTCTAAGAAAAATGCCAGACAATTCCGGGTAATCAGGGATATGTATATAAAAGCGAAATACCACTGATTGACTGACTATATCAACAAATCTCGGAAACAATTGACCGTAAAAAATTGAAATTTGACAGGTAAGTTCCTTTTGGGGTGTAGACTTCCGCCAAGAAAGGTTTTTACGAAAATACACCCCTAACAGTGAAATGGAGGTTGAAATGTTTTATGTATGTATCCCATCAAACTCAGAGTGCCTGGAGACATTTCTACCATACTTGATACATAGATGACTGACTATCGGACAACAAATACCGTGGGGGTGCTGGGTTCAATACGGACTGATTGTGGACTTCGTCGTCTTCGAGAATGTCGCTACTTCTTTCAGAGGCCACAGAAACTATGATCACAACACTTTATCGGTCACTTTTTTATTTTACATTTTACTCCTTACCCCAACAAAGGGTGTTGCCGTCGATGAGAGCCGGTTCACATCCTGACGGTGGGATACAGAGAAGGCTTTCAAGTATTTCTTTCTTCGTACTTTTCTTTTCTAATTACCTACTTTTTCACTTTCATCGCTTTTATCTTCCTTACTGGCTTTCTCTGTGTGCTGACCGCTCACCCATGTGTTTGCCATGCATGGCGACCCGAGTCGAAGGGAATGGGAATCCTTGTGAGTTGAGGACTTCTGCGTGCACTTTAGGTGCGCCTCAATACGCTCGCTTTGGCAACGGCCTCTTCTAGACGGGCGATCGGGGACTAACCCACCCCCACCAATCGGCTCGGACTAGGTCTTCGACTGAACTCCAGGGTGAGAGGTGGCGCGCAGGGGGTTCTTCTCCCAGTGGGGTGTCCCCTTGTTGGACTCCGTGGTGGGTGGGGAACACAGGGATGAAATTCAAAACCCATTCACATGGAAAATAATGCCCCTCAACCTCCTCTAACCCTCAGAAAGAGGCGATTTGTTGGCGAAACTGTTGACCTCAACAGTTTCTTTTGGAAGGCTAGCGTTAGGCCCACAAAGCCTCGCTTCCTTCCAATGCAGTGTTTGGAAGAAGGTAAAACTTTTGAATCTGTAAGTGCCTGTCGACTTGCTAAGGCGATCGATGAAGCATTTGGCAAGTTACAGTCTGTCGTGCGCCAATGGAATGGAAATATTCTGTTGGAAACCCTTACAGACAAACAGATAGAGACCATTTTGGCATTAACACAAAGTTTAGGACTTAAAATAAAGATCTGTACCCACACTAGCCTCAACATGTGCAAAGGAGTCGTCAACCACGACGATTTTGCACATGAGTCTGAAGAAGACCTCAAGATCTTTAAACCTGAAGGCGTGGTTAATGTCCACAGGATAAAGAGGAAGTTTCAGGGAAAGTTAGTCCCCACTTCCACACTAATCCTCATATATGATCGTCCCACACTTCCAGAGATTATCTCTTGCAGTTTTATAACAGTGCGTGTTCGTCAGTATGTGCCGAACCCTCTGCGGTGCTTTNTACTAGTTTTTCGGGTTCCAATGACCTTTGATGACGACATGAGCCGTAAAGCCCCACAAAAAAACATAAAAAAACAAAAACGAATCGTCACCTTGTCCGATGCCCCCGTGCTGTGTGAATTGTAAGAAGAATCACCCTTCAAATTCAAACACATGCACGAAGTATTTGATGGAGAAAGAGATCCAAAGAATCCGAGTCACGGATAAAATCTCTTTCCCCGAGGGTAGACGTCTCTATCCGATCAAACATCCTGTCAGCATGCATAAAACGTTTGTGTCAGCTACGTCTTCGAAACGAAACTTTGGGTGTCAGGTGGATTTCGAAGAAATACACAAACCAGCGAAGTGCGAACCAGACACTTTTTGACGATCCTTCCAGCTTCAAAGAAGACCTGGGGTCTAAAATAATTATACCCACTAAATACAAAATTAATACACGAAAATTAACATTCGTCTGAACCTCTACTTCCACGTCTGTTTCAATATCTACGGCCACTACATTCCTACAACCGAAGTCTGCCGATCCACGATCCCCCCGACGTCCATACCGGGATCGTTCTAGGCAGAGAACTTCTAATACCAAGAAGTCACATAAACCTGACTATAAAGTCAGCATCAAATGTCGTTCACTCACTTTCCCTTAGTCGCCGACGCTCTAGGAGCAATAATAGTGGATTTGAAACGTCCGCGAGTGATCACTCTAACAGTGCTCACGGCGACTCTCCTGGGAGGGGACCACAGCTAGGGCTGACTTTATAGTCGTCAACAGGAAAGAGTCCAAACATCGCAGAAAGAGCAGATAAATTCCACACTATGGCTCTTCTTTCCTGGAATCTGAATGGCATTCATGTCCGTTCAGATGACCTCAAACTCTTATTGTCTTGTCATTCTCCTCTAATAGTATGCCTTCAGAAAACACTCCTTCTACCAAAGCACTCTTTTCTTTCTCGTAGGGTGGACATGAAAGACGGCCTACGGGCACACGGTGGAGTCGCTGTGCTTATAAACGCTTCAATCTATGCCAAAGAAGTATATATGAAGTGTCATTCAGACCAGTATGTATGAGGGTGAGCCTACCATCCCTTACATTTACTGTTTCTAATATTTATATCCCTTCGGGCACTCATTCACGAAGAAAGATCTCGCCGGTCTGATGGACCAGTTGCCTTCTCCATTTCTCATTGTCGCGGATTTCAATGCTCATAACTCAATGTGGGGGTTCTTCACACAACTGCCCTAAGGGTGATATCATTGAAAAACTGTTAGATAACCGAGATATAAACCTCCTTAACACGGGCCACTCGACCCACCTCTGTACAACTTCCCGATCTTTCTCGGTGCTGGATTTAGCTATATGCAGTTCCTCTCCTTTCCCACTCTTAGACTGGACAGTTCTTGATGACCTGTATGGGAGTGACCACTACCCGATTCTTATACATTTCAGCGTCTTTTGCCCTTCGGTTTTTTCGCCCCTCTCAGTGGATTTTGAAAAAAAAAGCAGACTGGGATGTGTTTAAACGCAACATCAATCTTTGCGATGAGCCTTTCGCCAATGTGGATGCTGTGGCAACCCATTTCACCAACGCGGTTTTAAAAGCCGCTGATGTTGCAATCCCTAAATCATCACGCAATCCAAGACATTGCCCTGTTCCAGGGTGGAATTCGGATTGCGCAAAGGCGATCAGCGCTAGAAAGAAAGCTTTAGCGCGACTTAATAAATATCCCACTGTTGATCTCCTCTTGAGACATGGCACGCCGAATGGCAAATTCGCACCTTCAAGCTGAGGAAAGTAAAAGTCTCCGTTAAGACCTGAGTGTCTTTATCCCGTGCGAACAGACGTGAAGAAGTAATCCTTACACGCCTTCGTATTGGCCACTGCTATCTTACTCATTGTCATCTCTAACGCGGTGAACCTCCCCCCGCCTGTGGAACTTGCAACACAACACTTACCGTGGAACGCTATCTTCTGGAGTGTTAAATATAGTACCAACCGACGGCGACACAATCTACCGAACAGTTTGAACGTTATAATTCGGCGAAATGCTCCGATTTTGGCACGTTTTTTTAGAATCCTTCATGAATGTGGGCTCTGGAATAGTGTCTGATCTCTCTTCCTATGTTTTTACTGAAATCCATAAACGAAACGGGACTCCTCCCACAAGTTCTCGGGATGGTTTGGATTTAAATCTTTCTCTCCTTTTCTTCTTTCCTTTGCTTTAAATTTACATTTCTCTCTTTTTTTCTTTTTAAATGTACTTTTTTCTTTGTTTTCAATTTTTATAATGTTTTAGGAACTTTCTTGTCTCTTTTCCCACGTTTTCAAGAATGTTTTCTTATATGGCTCATATTAATTTAGTTTTATGTGTACTCAACTTTGGCACGGTTGTGTACATTAATTCTGTAGCCCCATCCTGGCCCGAGTTTTTCTCCGGTTTTCCTTCGGGTAGAGGTGGATTTCTTATACAGGTTCTCTAGGCTTTGTCTAGGGGCGTGTTTATTGTAACAATAAATCGTGAATTTAGTGTTTTTTCAACTCTTATGATTTTTAAACACTATACTCAGAATAATCTATAGTTCGATAATAACTTGTACATGTAAATTTACAAACATATTTGCGTTAAATTACAAACATATTGACATTATATATGTATTATAACTCGCAGCTAACTTTTTATCTTATCTAGGAACTTTTGCTGAAATTTTTGAATCCGCCTCTGCCTTAGGGCCCTTGATCGGAATTTTTGGGATGGTCCCTTGGTTGCTTCCGGAGAGTAAATTAGTTTATTGTCCTCCACGTGGTCATACGCAGTCTGTACTGTTTTTTGACAATAAATTTATTATTATTATTATATTATAACTCAGGAGGGTTTTTAGTGTGTATGGTAGATTCGTTCGGCGAGTCCCATACTCGGGGAGAGTAATGCTGGGTCTCCCTTGTGCGTAACTGCATTTTCCGTACCTGTTCGAAATTTTAGGGCTCTAATGACTTCGATGTCAACGAGCCGTAAAGCCCCACAAAAAATGTTTATTCTTATAGGGGGTGATTGTGTACTTATATGGTAATTAGTGTCACTTCACTTCATCGGTCTCAAAAATTGTTCATCACCAAGATCGGTCGTTTCTTTTTTTTTCCTGCCTCTCATTACGACCACTTACCCAACGATGCTAGGGGTATATTATCCGCAATGGGGTCTGATAGTGAACTTACAAAGCATCGGAGGCTTATTCATCTCAACGATACCGAGAAGTACGGTTTCGAATCTAATATCGGATTTTTCCGTTATTTCTTTTCTTTTGTCATCTTCCCACCCCCTCCCCAATGGGTCCATGGATGTCTTATTCCCATTGTCCTTGTTGTCAGATAGTCGATAATCTGTGTATCAAGTTTGGTTGAAATTGGTCCCGGCCCATCTTGAGTTGTGGTGAGATACATGCATAAAACATTCCAACCCCCATTTCACCCCTTTGAGAACGGATTTTCATAAAATTCTTTCTTAGTGGATTGCTACATCCTAAATTACAAGTTTGTAGGCTCTGTAGTTTCTAGATTTCGTGATTAGATAGCCAATCATTCAATCAGCGCCAGAGTGTATGTATAAAAATTATTTCCGACATGTAAATGCTTCCACTCAGAAAATATTAATTTCCAAAGAACAATCTTGCTAGCTATTTTTTTCTATTTTGATGATGTGTAACTTATACCTGATCTCAAAAATGTCCAACCTTTTGTTATCAAATATACCAAAATGTCAATCACGCATTGCGAGTGAAACTTTCGAAATTTTTAATATTATACCCCAATATTTAATTGAATATTATGTTGATGTGTTATCAAGAATACATGGTTGGCTCATAAAACCAAGGTGGTGGTATTATATTTTTCACCGATGATTATGGAACCTCGAAGTAGCCAGTCAACTTTTGTCCAGTGGACGTTTCTTTCTCGCCTGTCCCCAAGGCATAAGATGCAAGGATGTTTTGTATAACCTTGCTGCTGGCCCAACGTGTTTAGTATTTTGAAGTCTCCACAAACTTTTGATGTACTTGAAGTTGACTTTCCTGAGAATTATAAGCAAATCGTTCAAGTTTTCTTCCAAATACACAGAGTGCACCATAGGAAATGATGCAAATGTATTTATATTATGCAACGAAACTGCTTTGATGCTTCTTGTAGACGAATGAATGACAAAGCACCACTCAGATAGTATTCTATTTCAATGCATTTCATGATACCTGGAACATCATTACAAAAAAATGAGATTTCCCACATTGGAAAAAATAGTGAATTTCTTTCTTTATGTGCCTGTACCATGAGAATAATTTTCCAGGAGATAGCAAGTTTTTAGTCTGACATAACAGTTCGGCTGCATCTTTGGAAAGGTCTAATTTTCTGTGTCATTGAGCTCACTGTGATAAAATGATTGGGTTGTCTTGTTAATAGAGACATGAGTTGTATTCATCCTGGGATTCCGTCTCGGAATCACTCAATATATCATCCAAACAGAGGTGGGAAGGGAACTGGTAATTCATAGCTATGAGGCACTGGACGAATAACTGAAATAATGTTTGACTGAAGTATTTTATTTTAATTTTTTGTATCTACCGAACAGATATAACAAAAGTCGAGTGGTTTGCTGTTCTAGCTACATCATAGAAATACCAAAACGAAATGAGTTTTTGTTACCCTTAAATCACGAACAATGATCTTCCTCGCACCCTCAGCTCTCCTTGTGAGCTCAAGGTTTGTCTTCATCACAGTGTTTCAATTTGAAATACGCAAAATACTTGTTTCTTTGACTTTTAATAGTTTAGTTTTATTTGTGGTGAATTAAGTCCGGAGAAGGAATACAACCTCTTGGACCCATGATACGGAGCTGAACACAAGCACAGTCACGTTTGAATGAAGGATGTAAACTGAATGGGAATCCAAGATCCTGAACTTACTTCAAATTTTGAGGCATGATCAAATCTGACAGCAGTCTGGTTTATACTTATTCCTATTGCCCCAAAGAACATGTCCAAGCACGCTCAACCGAAGTAAGATCTTTCACCATTCGCTACAGCAAAGCTGTTGGGACATGATCAGCTGAGTACCTCACACCGCCAAATCCCCATTCCCCTTCGCCTTCCAACCTCTTCCACTAGCCCCCTCTCCCTATCCCTTTCAACTTCTATTTGTTTTATTTTTTAGATTCACTCTTATAAACATAATTTTAAAATAAGAAATAATTATAATTGACTGTGGTTTTTGGAATCAATAATAGGATACCAGATTTAAAGGTGAAGAGGAATTTCACGCAGAAGTAACCTATTAATACGAGTTTTATAGGAAAATGTGATGAGGATTAATAAATTTCTTTAGACAAACTCTTTACGACCGTTCTTTAGACAAACTGGACGTATATCATTTTACATACATATTCATGTAAACTGTACACAAAAATGTAAATATTAATATATTTGCTTTTTACTCATAGTTAAATGTATTACTTTACATTTAGAAGTACGTAGATTCAGAAGGCCGTGATACCTGCGGAAAGTGTGGAAAGGAGGCACACGAACCAGGCGTCTCGTGCCCGGGACCTGCAAAATGCATTAATTGCACAGGCAGCCACTCGTTGTGGAGCAGGAGTGTGTCGCCTTTCTAGAAGAAAAGAAAGTGCAGAAGATTAAGACAACGGAGAAGATCCTGTACGGTGAAGCGCGGAAGAAGTACAGGGCTTTACACCCTGTATTTTCTACCAGTTTCTCCACCGCAGCCATGACTCCTGTAATCAAGAAGAGCGTGTCAGTCCAGGCCGATTTCACTGACGTGTCTACCCGAATATCTTTTTGCCTTAATGTTTGATAACTATCCGTACTAAACCTATTAATATGAGTAAGTTTTGTATCTTCGTGGTTAACTACTCGTAAACGAAAACTGAGACGGATATAGTTCCTCGCACAAATGGGCTCACAAATGGCTAATTTGAAAGGACGGGGCACAATGGGGAAGGAGAAAAAAAACTGCCCGTGTGCGGATGGTTTGTGGAAGCGTCGCACAGTTTACGACGGACGTCAGTCAAGTCGCAAACCAAACTGTTCGGTTACGGACGGCACCAACCATCGGCGCCGACAGAAAAGACCTCTTATCGGACAGGAATTTGTATAGGAATTTTGTTGGAATAACACATGGTGTGTGATAAAACATCTTTACAAAAACTGAGAATATTTCACCTTGCACCCCCTTTGATTGGAATTGATGGGATCAATGGTGTGATTTCTAATTATTGGTAGAGGGGGGGGGACAATCTCAAAAACCAACAGTATATTATGGTATAGTTCGTTATTTTCAGGAAACAAAACTTTATAGGACGCAACTCTCCTTTAATGATGATTCTACGTAGGATACTATATTTCTTGCTTCCGAAGATAAATTAGTTACTTGTCCTCTACGTGGTCATATGAAGTTATTAATGACGGTTAGAGGATATAAAAGGTATGAGAATATTCCATCTTTAGGTGTATATTTTTCAATCAGACTGCGTAGATAAAATTTATTAATAATGTATTTCCTCTTCAAAAATGTTTTAACATTTTTTCTAAATGCGGCTTATTTAGTGCAGCTTCAAGAGAGAGGCATCCAGTTTTGAACCTACCCTAAGACAGGGGCATCCAGTTTTCGACCTGCCTAAGGAGATAGTTAACGGAGAAATAGAATAGGTATCGATATATTGGGAATAAGTGAGGTGAGGTGACTGGTATGGGAGATTTTGTTTCTGATGACAATACGGTATACTACTCTGAACGAGAGAACGACGAAAGTAACGGGATAGCCTCCATAGTTAGTATCAGAAAATGAAACTAATGGGATGTAATTTAAAGAAATGTCTATAATATTTCAACGACAGCCTCTTAATATAACTATCATTCAAGTTAATGCGCCAACCACGGACGTTGAAGAGAACGTTATTGACCAGTTGTATGGAGAACTGCAAGAACTAATGCGGTTGACACCAAAAGAGGATGTCGTATTCATAGTTGGAGATGGGAACGCCGAAGTAGGAGATCAAGTTGTAGGTGATACTGGAAAATTTGGCCTCGGCACAACAAACGGAGCTGGACAGAACCTCCTAGAATTCTGCCAAGACAATTTACTAGTTATCACAAGCACATTGTACCAGCTACCCAAACAACTTTATACCTCGACTTCACAAGACAGCCAATGTCGGAATCAAATTGATTACACAATGTGTAAGCAGAGGTGGAAGATTGTAGTACAGTCAACTACAACATGACCTGGAGCTGATAGCAGATCAGATCATGAAATCTTAATTTCAAAATTGCAACTGAAACTGTGAAAGGTACCATCCGAGGAAATAGACCATCTTGTAGATACGACCTTGAGAGTATATCTAATGATTATATAATACAAGTTAGAAAAGATTCAATGGATTAGAATTATAAGACAGAGACCCAGAAGAGCTGTGGACGGAAGTATTTCAGGCTGTCAAGGAGGCATCAGAAAAAACATATTCCCAAGAAAAAGAAGATGAATGCTAGATGGTTATCGAGACACACACTACAAATCGCAGAAAAACGAAGAAAAGCAAAAATCAAAGGGGATAAATCAGCAATGTTTAAATTAAATACAGCATTCCAGAAAATAGCTAGAAAAGACAAGAATAGCTTCTTCAATGGACAGTGCAAAGAAGTTAAAGGGAATAACAGAATGAGGAAGACAAGGTATCTTTATAAGAAAATTAGAGACATCAAAGGAAAACTCCAGGTAAAAGTTGGAATGATAAAAGGTAAAAGTGGTAAAGATCTAACAGAAGCAGAGGAAATAAATGAAAGATGAGTGGAATATGTAGAAGATATGTACAAGGAAGGAATGTGTACTGGTGATAGTGAAGTTAATGCGAACTTAGAACTAGAACCGGACATTTTAGAATGTGAGATCAAATGGACACTAGGAAGTATTGCTAAAAACAAGGCTTATGGACATGATGGGATTCTAGCAGAAATGTTCAAAGTAATTGTTGAGGATGCGTTGAAAGTTCTGCATTCAATATGTCAGTAAATATGGAGAACCGAACAGTGGACAAAAGATAGGAAAAATTCGGTATTCATCCCAATTCCACAGAAGGGAAATTCGTAAGAATTTTCAAATCGTCGAACCATCACACTCGTATCACGCGATAGCAAAATCATCCTTAAAATCTTACAAAATAGTATTCGCCAACATGTACACCGAGAATTTCCTGATGAACAAGCGGGATTTCGTAAAGGAAGAAGGACCAGAGATCAAGTTGCCAATGTCCGATAATTATGGAAAAGGCAAGAAAATTCCAGAAGGATTCTTTATTGATTATGCTTAAGCTTTTGACTGTGTCGACCATAATAAATTATGGGAAGTATTAAAAGACATGGGAGTACAAAATCATCTTAAATACGCCATATGGAATTAAACTTGGACCAAGATGCCACGGTAAGAACCCTATATGAAACAACTAAATGGGTCAAGATTTAAAAAGGAGTACGGCAAGGTTGCATAATGTCACCTTATTTATTCAATCGTATGCAGAACACATTAAGAATTCTGGGTAAGATGAAGAAACTGAAATTAAATTATCTGGGAAATAGACATGCAGATGATACCATCTTGATGGCAGAAAATGAAGAGTTGAAGACCCTCTTATGGATTGGGAAAAAGCTGAATTAATGATAAATGTAAAAAAAAACGAAACTTATGGCAACTACACCTGTGAATTCATAGCGTGTAGAAGAAACAATGGAAGTAGTTTCTATTTTCAATTACCTCGGCTCCCAGATATCTGCTGATGGTGACAGCGGCCATGAAATAAAGAGACGCTTGCTACTGGGTAGAAAGGCAATGTCTAACCTTGACAATGTTTCAAGGAGTAGAGATATAAAATTAACAACAAAGATCCGCATAGGTATACCCAGTTGTGATGGACGGATGTGACTCCTGGAACGTAAGAAAGGCTAAACGTCGTAGAGTAGACTCCTTTGAATTGTGGTGTTGGAGGAAACTTCTTTGAGTTCCATGGACTGCAAAGAGAACGAATAGATCGGTATTAAAACAAATAAAACCAGATGACTCCTTAGGAGGCCTAATACCGAAACAAAAAGTGACCTACTTTGGACACGAATAGATATGATATACTCCAAAATACCTTAATGCTGGGGAAGATCGAAGGCACAAGGAGAAGAGGGCGGGGAAAAAATGAGAAGGATGGATGGCATCACGGAGGTAATGGATTCCAAACTGGAGAGTCTTCGAGAGATGGTGCAGGACAGAAGAATAAGGCGTGGTTTAGTTCATAGGGTCTTGAAGAGTCAGAATCGACTAAACGAATAAGAAGGGAAGGAAACGGTGCTTGGCTCTGGGGCCGCCTCCATACATTTGAGGTCAACCTCATCAGGTGGTTCTTGCATTTCGACCGGTCCCGAGATATTTCAGGCCGACGCCAACAAGAAAGGATTCGACCCATAATTATGGCCACTTCTGCCATGGGAGGATGTTGTTCTTATATTGTTAAGGCTCAATGAGAGAGGATTTTTTGAAATTAAAGTTTTAAAGAGGTGTATTAAGTTAAGAGTTTTCGAATTTTTGCTACTTTTACTATCTTACGAACGATTTGAGATATTTTCTTGCTTGTTGAATAAAGTATTGTTAGTTTGAAGTCCGTAAATGTTTTAGGGTTGATTTTTCATTACGAACGGGTGAATATAAATATTTTCAGTGTTTGTTGTTGTTCGCGCAAACTGTTCACAATATTATTTTTGCTATACCTCACGAACTAATTGAGATATTATTCGGATTTCTGTTCGTTAATGTTGTGATATAAAATATCGAAAAACCAAGTAGTGGAGTTTTTGTTATTTTACTTTTTAATGGGTGAAATGAGGTGTGTATTGTTAGTTATTCTCACTGACGTATAGATAAATATTACAGATTACTCAGAAAGTTTATAAATGGTGCATTTGAATTGTAGTCTCTCTAAGAAAGATATTCCGGAATTCCGTTTTGAAAACGGTGGCGGTAAAATTAAGTTTTTCGAATTTTCGATATTTCGACTTTAGTTTAGGTTGAGGTATATCGACTTTTGTATGAATGTCTAAATAGAGGTTTCGGTTTTTTTCGATTTTGTGCATGTGTATAAAGTGGCAAGATGTTTTTGGAGTGTTGTCGTTCGCGCTAACGACATGGAATTTTAATTTTGCTGTATCTCTAGAAATAATTGACTTCTTATCTCAGTTTTTTATGTAAACATTTCAGAAACCAAATTTCTAGTATTTTCGGCATTGTACTTTTAAACAATATTACACACAGTAGTTCTCATACTATGGGACTAAAGTCTTGAAATGAAAGAACCCCAGCGAAAATGTCGACTTTTGTCTTACTTTTCTTTGATATTAATTTTTCTGATTGATTTACACAGAAAAAGATATTTTTTAACTCAGATTTCGGATGTCAAGTAACCCATTTGAGTGAAAATACGAAATTTCGACTTGTATCGTCCATTTCATTTTTTGTAACTTTCATTAAATCTATGGTTCGACGCGTAGTTATCCCCGAATTGAAGATGTGATCTCAAATTTTCCTGTTCACTGCTCGACGTAATGTAACATGTCGAAAGGATAATTATCTGGATATCCTTTACGTTGTAAAAATTTCTTAAATTGCCTTGTTTATATTAACGAAATTCTATACTGTGATATTGAATATATTGATTGTACAGTTGGGTTACAGATTTATGTATGCTCACATTTTCGTCCCAGCTGACAATGAGATTCCATTTTACCTCTTGCCAGGAATGCTTTGAATGTCACTGCATGTCAGCGCATTCTTCAGCAACCAGAATGATTAACTTAGATAAGCTCTTGCATACAAGTCTGAAGAACAGAAAATTCAATACAGAACTGAAGATAATGTTTACATTTTGACCTCATAACAAGCCAGATCAAATCGTGATTTTTGTACGGATGATATCATGGATACTACGATTCTGTGTATACACATTAAAGCGTTTCCTGAGACGCATTTCACGCAATTCGTTGTGACGATCGTGTTTGTAGGTATACGAACTAACTTGCGGAGTTTAGTATCAGGACTATGACGTATTTTGGAATTCTGAGTTACTCAGATATACCTAGTACACGAAAGACAGGACTGAAGGATACTGCAACATTGATTAGTGGTGTATTTTTATATAATTACTGTGGAACCTGTCAAAACTGGCAGGCTTGTGGGTTTTTCCGGAATAGACATGTTTGTTCTGAAATTAGGATTTCAAAAACATTGAACGAACCGTATATACATATTTTCGTTACATTAATCTCGTCTATTTGTAGTTCAGATAAAAATAATTTTAAAAAGAACAATGGAGGCAACTGACACAAATTTCGGCGAGAGTCATGGCATAAACATAAAGTGAAAACTAATTTCTTGAAAAGAAATAATGTGGACTTAGTCATTGTAATGTTGATGTCAATATTACGATGAGAGATTTTTTAAATATCATTGCTGAATAATATAACATTCAAATTATTGAATGTCGGACTAAAGACGTTTTACGTGTAATTATTGAACAAATAATGACGCCATTTCTAATTAGCAAACATCATTCGTGTAATGGAGACACGAATGTAATTAATAAATTTTATTAAGTTCGTTTGAATTCTTCGTTAGTCAAGAAATAAATAAGCAAACACAACTTTTCGAGAAAGTAAATGCATTCGAACTTAAGTTAAAATGTATGCCACTTTATTTCTCCACTTCTTATATTTCTAAACTATACCACATCCCAGGCCAATTTTCTTTTTAATACCATGAATTCCATAAAAGTTTTCAGTTTTTCTACCCGAATATTTCATACCTTAACTGTTTTAAATTTCCAGAATTTTAAGTAAATCAATACCTACTATTTTTTTACTAGTCCCAAGGATATCAACAGATTCTTCTATAATGTTTGGAATATTCTCATAAAAGGGAGTTTAGCATGTAAAAATATATCACGGACTTAAAATTTTGTACTGTAAGAGGTTATTATTTATAAAGAGAGAAACAACTGCTAATAAATCTCAGGTTCTTCCACTGCGTCCTGAGCGAAAGGTTCCCTGGTTTTTTTATTTGCTAACATTTTACTTGTATGTCCATAGTAAATACTTAAAAAGTGAGAATAAAAATATGTACATTTCATTGTTTTACAGATAACCAGTGAACATTTTTGTATGTTTTGTCGAAAAGCTTTTATGGTTACCGTTGCTTTATAGCGAAGGATCTCTGAATTGACTGACTGGAAGTCTCGCGAGAACGAGTCGACGACGCTCCACCCACAATTTGACCATAGTAACTTATAGTTACATGGTTATTTTTTAGTTATAATTTACTTCGTAATAAGTTATTTACAACGATTCCCGTGTTTTTTGTCAAAACGAAGGTAAACCCACACAGACTTGAACTGTCGCGCATCAATTGCCCATATAAGTGCGTCAAGAGTCCCCAAGTGCACCCAATGAAGTTTTGCTCAATTGCGCACGGATTCGGTAAATTCAGTCCCAATGGGGATAAATGAATCTAGAGGACATAAATACGGTATGTTGAGTCCCGACCTGTGGTGAAAGGAACTGTACCTGCGAGGGGACAATAAAGAAGTGAGGATGGCGGATTAAAAGTTTGTGGTAAAGAAAAAGAGGCTTGGAATTCGAAAGCAATAAAATAACTTATTTTTTTTAAACAAGCTTTCATATTAAAAGTGCTGTTCGAAAAAGTAAAAAATAATTTTCAGTAACAGAAAATAAATAATGAATACCTACAAAAATCTCCCTTCCTTGGTCACTCGTCATAGGTGCAAGTACTAAGATACATAAACGTAAAAAATAGGTATTTTTAAAATTTGAAATATAAATATTAAAAGCTTAAATATTTTTTCTGAAAATTTATGACGCCTAGTACTTATGACGCTTGACGTCTCAAAGTTTTACGATTTATATTTCATACTAGCTGAGTACCCGCAGCTTTGCTCGCGTGAATTCTGTAATATTGCCCCCAGGGGGCTTGCATCTAGTAAGTACGTGTTTGGCGAACACGGGGCCCCGAGCTGAGTCTGGCATTGCTTCCACTTGCTTGTGCCGGGCTCCTTTCCTGGTATTGCGCCACCAGTCCTCGGACACCGTAAGCTTTGGACATGCTTCAGCGACCACCATGGGTGCGATGGTGAAAAGTTGCATGTTTTGAAGGGCGGNACCCTCAACCTCAAGGTGTGTTACGCGCCGATGAGGTGAATGGGTGTTGAGGACAAACACTCTCTAGCGTATCAACCTCTGGGGCAACTGCCGCACCTCAGTTGAGCAAGGCTTAGTGACGTGATGCGGGGGCTCCACGTCACCGGACATTTATTTCCTCCGCACTCGTGGGACACAATGACAGATACATCGATTCCCTTGCCTTGCGGAGAGGGCGAGCCGCAGGGTAAGTATTACGCCTCAGGATCTTCGAAGCGGCCGAGGGTTGCTAGCCCTCCCGCTTCACAAGATAAAANCCGCTTCACAAGATAAAGAAAAGTTACAGAGCATTCCTTACAAGAATGTTTTTATTATAATGAAAAGAAAGGAAGGAACCTTGGAAAAAGTTTCGCCCTTTTATATTTACAAAGGACTTCAAGGAATATGTGGTACACTGAAGAACATCAAAAGGTTACGAAATGGTACCATGTTGGAAACCAACTACAACAAACAGGCCCTAACGCTGTTAAAGTGTGAAAACTTGGGAGAGTTCCCTGTAACGTGCGAGCTCCATGCTGCGCTTAATCGCAGCAAGGGGGTCCTAAGTTGCAGAAATATTATGGATATGTCAACTGAAGTCCTAGTTGCGGAATGGGAGGCTGACCACGTAGTTGAGGTCAGTCAGATCATGAAGGTTAATGGTGTTCAGTTCCTTCGTCTTGACTTTTGACTGTCCCCAACTACCAAAGGATATTAAAGCTGAATGGCTTAACCTGCCGGTGCGACCCTTTGTTCCAAATCCTCTGCGCTGTTTCAAGTGCCAGAGGTTTGGACATACAACAACATCTTGTAAGGGCCGTGAAACATGCGGTAAATGCGGGAAGGAAGCACACGAACCAGGCGTGTCATGCCCGGGGCCTGCTAAGTGTATTAATTGCACAAGCAGCCACCCGGTGTGGAGCAGGGAGTATGTCGCCTTTCTCGAAGAGAAAAAAAAAGAGATGAAGACTACGGAGAAGATCCCGTAGGGTGAAGTTCGGAAGAAATACAGGGCTTTATACCCTGTATTTTCTACCAGTTACTGCACCGCAACCAAGACTCCTGTAATCAAGAAGAGCGTGACAATCCAGGCTGATTTCATTGACGTGTCTACGACAACGTCGTGCACATGCCAGTGCAAATGCGGCAAGAGAAATATCCAAGATACTCCAGTCAAACCCAAGACTCCCTCCACACCCCGTCCATCTAATACACAGACGAAGACCAGCAGTGTACCACGTATTTCTTCCAGTATTAAACAAACAAAAGCCAAGCAAGGTTCGAAGGCTAAATCCCTGAACCTTGTTGATTTCATAAAATCAAAGCCAACAACATCGAAGAAGTCCCAGAGACGAATGAAGAATGTCTCTGTTCTTCCTACCTCCGAGTGGGAATGTGCATTGTCCGACGGTGACGCGGAAAGGCACATTCAAGAGCCTGACCCCAGAGGTTCCAAAATGTAATGGCTTCCATACTTCAGTGGAACCTTAATGGTTATAGAACTCAACGTGAAGAGTTACAACTCTTAGCGCGTCGTAATCCGATCTGTATTTGCCTACAAGAGACACACCTTTCACCAGAACACTCACCCTCTCTGCGAGGATACAGCAGCTTCAGATATGACGAGACCACGGGAGATCGAGCAAGAGGAGGAGTTACCGTGTGTGTTAGAAACACTATCCTCTGCTCACCTATTCTCCTACAAACCCACATCCAGGCTATAGCAGTCAAAATTCACAGTGTACCATCTATGACCGTGTGTTCTATATATCTTCCTCCGACACGAGATTTTTCGGAGACCTCCCTCAGAGATTTAATTCATCAGCTCCCTCGACCATTCCTCCTCCTTGGAGATATCAACGCCCACAGTGTACTGTGGGGCTCGTCGAGCGATTGCCCCAGGGGCCGACTGCTGAATTGTCTCTTTGAGGGAGAAGATTTATGCTTAATGAACACCGGGGAGATGACCCACTTCGCATTTGGCACGGGGTCATGGACTGCTATAGACCTATCGGTTTGCTCTCCTGAAGTTGCTGATATCTTTCAATGGAAGGTAGAAGATGATCTGCATGGTAGCGACCATCATCCTATCTGGTTGTCGTTGCAGGAACGTGCGACTATTCCCGAAAGCAAGCCACAGAAATGGATTCTCAGTAAGGCTAATTGGACACAGTTCCGTTCTGTCTTTAGAGAAACGGGTAGTGTCCAAGAGAGGGTCGACCATCTGACCCAGGTGATTCATCACGCCGCTGATGAATCCATTCCGAAAACATCTATATTTCCGCGAAGACCTCACGTCCCCTGGTGGAACGACGCATGTCGGTCCGCCATTCGGGCAAGGCGAAGAGCATTACGGAGATTTAAATCTAGCCTATCTCCGGAAAACCTCGCCGCATATCGGATTGCTAGAGCAAAAGCGCGCAGAACTATCAAAGAATCCAGATCCACCTCCTGGACAGAGTTTCTAAGCACCATTAAGAGAACAACATCGTCCAATAAAGTATGGGAGTCAATCCGAAAGGTATCTGGAAGGTATTCTCGAGTCTCAATATCTGGACTCAATTATCAGGGTCAGGTTATCTCCAACAACAGAGAAATGGCAACAGCAATGGCTGGATATTTTGCTGACCTAACATCTACAGCAAACTGCGATCCTGATTTCGCGAGAAAAAGGGAAACAGCAGAGAGCACATCTTTTGACTTTCGTTCCACCAACTGGGAACCCTACAACTCTTCCTTCTCTATGTGGGAACTTGAGTCAGCTCTAGCGAGAGCCCACAACACTGCTCCTGGCCCTGATTCAATTCATTATGAAATGCTGAGACAACTCAGTCTCGAGTCGAAAGAATACCTTCTGGATATCTTTAATCTTTCATGGTCCGAGGGAGTATTCCCTAATTCCTGGAAGGAAGCAACGCTTATCCCTTTATTAAAACCAGGTAAGGACAAAACGAACATTAGTAGTTATCGAAGCATTGCCTTGACGAGTTGTGTTGGTAAAACTCTGAATTATCAACCGACGTCTCGTCTGGTATTTTGAACGGTATGATTTGCTGAGTCGATCTCAGTGTGGTTTCAGGAAGTTGCATTCCACCCTGGACAACTTACTTCTCCTGGAATCAGCAATTCAAGATGCGTTTGTCCGAACACAACATCTCATCGGAATATTCTTTGACATCGAGAAGGCTTACCATACTATTTGGCGTCATGGCATTTTACAACTCTGTGCCTGGGGATTTAGAGGACGTCTTCCTCTGGTGCTCATGTCCTTTTTGGATCAACGTTCTTTCCGCTATAGAATTGGAAGAGACACCTCGGATCTCCTTCTTCAAGATAACGGTGTTCCTCAGGGCTCAGTCTTGAGTGTGACCTTATTTGCAGTGGCCATAAACAGCATAACGTCTGCTGTAAAGAATCCTGTTTTACACTCTCTTTTTGTCGATGACTTTGCTATCTTTTGTTCATCACAGAGTGTCACAGGTGCGGAGCGACAAATCCAACTCGTCCTTAATAGATTATACCACTGGTCGAAAACGACAGGTTTTCGTTTCTCTGCTGAGAAAACACGCTGTGTTCTTTTCAGTAGGAGACCAAGCCTTGTGGCGGAACCTTACCTCGCCCTGGGAAACAACGTTCTCAAATTCTATCCTTTTGCGAAATTCTTAGGTCTAATCTTTGATCAGAGACTGAATTGGATTGAACATCTAACAGACCTAAGAGCAAAAACATTAAAGTCTCTGAATTTATTGAAGTTCCTCAGTAGCAGGGAATGGGGAGCTGATCGCTACTCCCTGCACCAGTTTTATCGAGCATTCATAAGATCTCGGCTCGATTATGGCTGCGTTGTATATAGCTCTGCTCGTGCAAGCTATTTAAAGAAGTTGGATATTGTCCACCATGCAGGAATTCGACTAATAACGGGAGCATACCGTACGAGTCCCATTCCGAGTTTGTATGTCGAGAGCGGCGAACCATCGGCGGCAAATCACTCAAGAGATACCTATGAGTGAGAGGAAATGAAGAAGCAGACGTTTCCGCGAAGTCGGCATGCCTTAAGACTCGCGTGGATTTCTCCACGATTCTAAAACGAGATCTCATAAATTCCATCAAGTTGAGGATTCTGAGTGAATGGAGCAATGAGTGGTTAGCCGTTGAAAAAGGAATAAGCTCCGACTTATCAAATCTTCTGTTAAGTCTTGGAGCAGTTCCTGTAGGCCAGCCCGGCGCGACGAGATCTTGCTGACCCGCGTGCGCATAGGACATTGTCCTCTCACTCATAGGTATCTCTTACTACTTGATTATGAACCCGTTTGCGAGGAGTGTAGCTGTTCTCTGACAGTGCGTCACCTACTAACTGATTGCAGAAGATAATCAAATATACGGAGACGATTTGGTCTGGCTGCAGATTTACCAACAATTCTATGAAATGAAACGGTTAATGTTAATAAAGTATTGAATTTTATGAGTAGATCGGGGCTCCTCCTACAAGTTCTCGGGAGGGTTTAAAATTTGCATTCCCTTTTCATCTTTACTGTCTTTGTTTTCATCGTTCGTTTCTGTAATTTGAAAATACAATATTTAAGAATTGTTTTCCTTTTTTGTGATATAATGTATTGGTATTCTGTTTTTTTTCTTTCCTTTCATCTTTGTATTTCGATATTTGTTGAATTCAGAAGGGTTTTTTAGTGGGTATGGTCGAGATATTCGGCGAGTCCCACACACGGGGAAGAGTCATTACGGCTCTTCTCTATGGCGCGAAATTGCATTTTTCCCTACTTTCATGGGCTCTAATGACCTCGATGTTGACGAGCCCTAAAGCCCCAACACACGAAAAAAAATCTGTAATACGTCTCCAGATTTATTCCTTGTCATAGGGGTGATACCATTCATCACAGCGACTCCGTAAATTCTGAACTTGTCATTCTCTTCCCTGAGGTGTCACACCTTTTATATGTCATACCCTTCCCCGATGTGCTGGTGTTTATAAAGCTGATCGTGGATTTAATCAGCGTCGGAAATGTCAATTATAATCTCAGTGACCCCTGAACCTTTGATCTCCGCACTTATATCGCTAACTTTCGTTTATTTTTACATATCTACCCCTTCCTATTCTGTACCAAGGGGGTGTTTAGAGTGTTTTATTTCCTATGGGGGCTGAATATAGCCTTACACGATTACATTCAACTCAATAATGCAGAAAACTGTGTGCTCGTTACTGATATCTATCATTTTCGACAAGTTGTATGTAGCATCCCCTACCCTTGCGGGGGGCAAAGGGTGTATATGGGCTGATTTTGTTCTTTATGGTCATAGAAATGTTATTAAGAATCTCATCGATCCAGAAAACTACGATCTCAACACTAATGTCATTTTCGATTATTTTTACATTTCTTCCCTTAATCAAACGAAATATATTTCTTCATTGGGGGTGATCGTGAACTTCCGTAACATTGTGACTCTTCTCTACTGCGACCACAAAACGGATGTATTCAACGACGGACAAGATGGATGAAGAGTTATGGTGGGATATATAGGATGCATACATAAAACATTTTAATCTCCGTTTCACCCCCTAGAGGTGGCGTTTCGTAAAATCCTTTTGTTTTTGGCGGATGTCTATATATATGTAAGCATGAGCGCGCAAAGCTCAAGGTTCCGGGTTCGAACCCCGGTC
>NNCF01126215.1:0-18891 GCA_002313205.1 Laupala kohalensis | reverse complement strand
AAAAACGCGAATTTTCCAATTCTTTAAATTTTCATATTTTTTTACTTGTTTGACGCGAATATTTTGTTTTATTGTTTTACTCATTGTTACGTGTAATGGGTTTTAAAATCTACAAGAATATATATACTTTTAGATTTTGGAATAAATTTAAAGATTTGGAAAATTCGCGTTTTTTAATCCTTTGTATCTCAGAATCTATAAATCTGATAAAAATGTCTATTACAAAAAGTGTTGGAAATTAAATGCTTCAGCGTTTTTATAAGAACTGTTTTGGTCGTTACGGGTACCGGAAACGAAATATTTGCGAAAAAATCAAATTCGCGGCCATTATTCCAAGGTGGCGGTGCGAGCGGCAAAGGTTGGTGGTCGAATATTCAGCATTACCATTACTACGTCCAACTCAAGAAGTATGCCAAATATGAACTCTGTGACCTATAGCAATATCGGAGCTACCTGGTTCCTGGACCAAATGCACTCATTTAACGATATAAAATCCCGTAACAAAAGAAACTAGTGGTGCAAAACCATTACACACACTTTCTCATATACGTTTCTCAGTCTGGACTACAGAGCGGTATTACAGCATTCTATTAAGAGGGGGATGATTTTCACATGTTACTCTAAATTTTAATTGTCTTAATATACAAATTCTGTTTTTTCTAATACCAGGCCGGTGAATCCAATAATTTTGTGACAGCAACTTGTAAAAGTCCATACTGTTTAGTAGAGATATAGATACCCGGCCGTCGCGTTGCCATGGAGCGGGAGATACCGACTCTTGATGTTTGTGCTATTTTTAAAACGCGTCTGCGAATATACAACTTGTACTATAGTATGATGAGGTTGGAAATTTAAAAAATCCAGAATATCAGGGATGTGACAAAGGGGCTGTGAGGCCATTAGTTACATACTGTGAGTGGCTGGGTGAGAGGCAAAATTAATCCATAGTGCAAGGAAACTCTTCTCTTTACAGTCAATGCTTGTTGGGTTACTGTGGGGCATACAATAGCCTCTAATAAAGGGTTACAAGTATTATGTAGTCTTACCAGTGCATTTGGAAGTCGAAGTGATTGCACTACGATATCTGGTGCGAAGGGTAAAGTGCAGATTGATTATGAAAAAATTACTAACCAAGCGGAAGAAGGAAATCACTAAAGAATACGAATGATGTTGGCAAATATTTTCCTTAACTCCTTTTCCAATGTCTAGTAGGGGTGGAGATGAAGGATGGTATGGTGCCTCATTTTCTGATATGACCAGGGAATTACAAGGGTGTCGGACGCTCTTCCTGACGCGCCTTCCCGAACCGGGCGATGAAGGGGATTACATGAGGATGAATGATGATGAGTGAATGTTGTGGTGGGATGATAGACCGGGGAAATGGCAGTACCCCGAGAAAACCTGCTGCGTATACCGCTTCGTCCACCACCGCGAATTCTATTTGGATCAGAAAGGGTTTGAACCAGTGAAGAGGCGAGAGGTATGTTAGGCACTACGCCACAGACCGCCATGATGTTGGCAAATACGATGGGAAAATGCAACAGAGGGCGGGGATTTTATAAATTTATGGAAGATGTGACGTGCACTGAAGAGATGTGGTTCAAGTATCCAACAGCACCGCTATAAAAGAAGTAGAACAACTTTGATCATGGTTTGAACATATGAAGTCATTCCGGTTAATATCTAAAATAAACTGCTCCATTGAAAAAAAAAACAATTCGTGTACATAATGTGTAATTTTTTTTTATTACTTGTACATGATTAGTATTTTTCTGAAAAGTTTGATGTAGAGTGAAAAATAATTTGTCCTTGCCCCAGTACCTCATCAGTTTCTGTTTCAAGTCTTGATCAATTATGGTGATTCATATACCGAGCAGACAGAGAATACTGTTTTGGGAATCTGAAATTGAACATATCATAATGATAAAATTGATAGAAGAATCAAACTGACTTCAGGCACGAAATTGCATTGAGTGTCCCGCGTACATGGTGTTACTTCATTTAATAATGTTGCGCGATGTTTTTGAGACAGACTGAAAATCGTATTTGAAACAATGTGTGCGATGTTTTTGCATCACTAGTTTCGTAAATGTCGCAGGGTTTGATAGTATTTTACAGATCTGTTGAATTCTGTTTTTTATGCTATAATATTGCTTTTTTCCACATTTATTTTTATTTTATTGGTTTCATCCCTATTACTTACAGAATTGGCAATTTATATGTGTGCATCCATTTTTTACAAGATGCTTCTGTCATCGACACTAATAAAACTATGCGTTCTAACCACACCGTACTACGGATGATAAGATTAGTTCTCCCCTTGCATTAGTAAATATTTTCTTTTTTCACAATTTACTACACCCGTAGATGCTCGACATGCTATAGTTATTCATTTGAGAATTATTTATTATTGGTTTTCTCAATCCAAATCTTGATAACGCACAATTTAAACCATATTTCGAATGAAAGAATGTCGACTTAAATGTTTATTAAAATTCCCCTCCCAGTTTCGTTTTCACAATCGCTTCAAAACTATGTACTCAGTATTAAAATTATCCTGTGTTGGAATTCTATTTTTCACAAAGATACGGTTTAGATTAGAAATCTGTCTTTATGTGATTCTAATTTTATAAGTAATTTTTTAATTTAATTTGACATATTTGTTAGTAGGTTTGGGACAAATATTGCAACTTAATTTTAAACCATTTGTCCCAACATATTGATCAGAAATTTGGCTCGCATATAAGTGATGACTGCAATATTATGTCTGACTAATAAAAAACTTTTTACTAAGTTTCTTTAAACTACTATTTTGTTCCGAGATATATCAAGGTGGATTATTTCTAGGAAGCGTCCCCTAAAAAAATCCTTCTCTTCATACAAATATCGTTAATTAACGAAGTTAACTTTGTTTAACTTTTTAACTTGTAAGTTAATTTCTAAAACCACTAACGATTCTATTATGGAAGTTAACGGAAGATAAATGTTATGAAAGTTAATAGAACCGTTAATAGTTTTAGAGTTTGTCAGTTATTATTGTTAGCATTTTTCCCGCGCTGGAAGATGTGGTGCACTGGTCAGAAATTTGTCTTATACTCCCCGCAGTCATAGAAAACTAATGAGAGAGGAACATAAGACCTCGTGGAAGTTGAGGAGCCAATGCCAGCATTGCGAAATTGCCGGCTCTTTCTATTGCTCTAGAATGTCGTGTCAGCAGAATCTTACTTTCGCACGCATACGCCCACACAAGCAGCTTCGCACACAACCGGTGAAAGAGGGTCAACATTGAAATGAAATACTCTACACGTGTTCATCTTCCATCGAAGATTCAAAGGGAAGGCTACACCCGCACTCTTCGGACATTTATTTTCATTTGCTTATAATAAGGTAGTAGTTGACTTTCGTCTTTTAGGTCGTTCTCAGCAGAGACCTTATAACACAGAAACGTCCCGAAAATCTGATTCTTTAAAGTCAGACTCCAATGTTATCGGATCAACTTCCTCTAGTCGCCGTCGCTCAAGGAGCAGACATGTTACGTCCACGAGTGATCATTCTAGCAGTAATCACGGTGACTCTCCTGGGGACGAGACCACAGCAGGGTCTGACTTTAAAGTCAACCACAAGAAAAAATCCAAACATCGAAGACAGAGCAGATAAATTGCAGACCGTGGCTCTTCTTTCCTGGAAACTGAATGCTATTCATGTCCGTTCATATAACCTAAAGAGTTATGTCACGTCGTTTACCTCAAATAGTATGTCTTCAAGAAATACATCTCTTACCAAAACACTATTTTTACTCTAGTGGCTATACTTGTTATAGACGGACTACGAGGACACGGTGGAGTCGCTGTGCTCGTAGACGCTTGCCTATGCCAAGGAAGTCTCTATATCAAGCGTCTTTCAGACCGTTTGTATGAAGGTGAGCTTACCATCCCTTACATTTACGATTTGTAATATTTATATCCCCCCTGGGCAGTCATTCCCGAAAAAAAATCTTGCCGGTCTGATGGACCAGTTGCCTTCCCCATTTCTCATTGTCGCGGATTTCAATGCTCATAACTCAATGTGGGGGTTCTTCACACAACTGCCCAAAGGGTGATATCATTGAAAAACTGTTAGATAAACGAGATATAGCGCTCGTTAACACGGGCCACTCCACCCACTTCTGTACAACTTCCCGATCTTTCTCGGTGCTGGATTTAGCCATATGCAGTTCCTCGTTTTCCCCACTCTTAGACTGGACAGTTCTTGATGACCTGTATGGGAGTGACCATTACCCGATTCTTATTCATTTCAACGTCTTTTGTCCCTCGGTTTCACGCCCCTCTCAGTAGATTTTTTAAAAAAGCAGACTGGGATGTGTTTAAACGCAACATCAATCTCTGCGATGAGCCTTTCGCCAATGTGGATGCTGTGGCAACCCATTTCACCAACGCGGTTTTAAAAGCCGCTGATGTTGCAATCCATAAATCATCACGCAATCCAAGACATTGCCCTGTTCCAGGGTGGAATTCGGATTGCGCAAAGGCGGTCAGCGCTAGAAAGAAAGCTTTAGCGCGACTTAACAAGTATCCCACTGTTGATATTCTCATTGAGTTTAAAAGTTGCAGTGCCAGAGCAAAACGAACTCTTCGAGAAAGTAAGTCGTTTTCCTGGAAGACTTACATTTCATCTCTTACGAACCGTACTCCATCAGTCGTATGGCAGAAAGCTCGCAAGATGCAAGGTGCACGGTCCTCTTTTTCCATCCCTGGTCTCAATGTAAATGGACAGCTTGAAACTTCACCCGACGTCATCGCTGAGGAAGTTGCATCGCACTACGAAAGAGTCCCTAACTCCTCCGGTTTTTCCCTAACGTTTCTTCAACGGAAAGCTCGCGCAGAAAAGTGTTGCTTGGATTATTCCAGTTGCAGAGACTAGGAATATAAGATTCCTTTTTCTATGACGGAGCTGACCTCTGCCCTTGCGTCTTCCAAAGATACAGCCCCTGGTCGTGATCAAATACATAACGCTTTGTTAAAATATCTTCCAGAGATTCGCATAAAATTCCTACTGAAGTTATTTAATTGTATTTGGAATGAACAACCCGTCCCTGCCCAATGGCGTGTGGCCATAATTATTCCACTTCCGAAGGAGGGAAAAAATCGTTCTCCTTCGTCGCACTTTCGACCGATTTCTCTGACAAGCTGCGATCTCAAATTGTTAGAAAGAATGATCAATCGTCGCCGTGTATGGTCTTTGGAATCGCGAAATCTTCTGACCAATAGCTAATGTGGCTTTAGAAAACATCGGTCAATGCTAGATACCTTGTTGCGTGTTCATCTACCATCTCATCGGCGTTTGTATTAAGGGAGCACCTGCTGGCCATCTTTTTTGACCTTGAAAAAGCTTATGACACAACCTGGAGAACGGAACCCAGGCACATTGCACTCGTGGGGATTCCGAGGCTGTCTTCCTGTGTTCCTTGAGAGCTTCCTATCTCAACGCTCTTTCCGCGTTCGCCTCGGTACTTATTTATCAAATCATTCTTATGGAAAATGGTGTCCCACAGGGTTCAATCTTAAGCGTCACTCTTTTTGTCATTGCCACGAATGGCATTGCGTCATTCGAGAAACGGTACATGCGTCTCTCTCCGTTGACGACTTCGCCATCTATTGTTGGTCTAGCAGAATCTCTGTCATCGAGAGGCAACTGCAATTGGTTTTAAACCGTTTACACGTGTGGAGCATGTCTACCGGTTTTTGTTTTTCTGTAACCAAGACATGCTGTATGCACTTATGTGGGATATACCATCTCCATAATGATCCAGATATTTCTCTTGGGGGCCAACGTTTTTTTGTGTACACCGCAAGATTCCTGGGTCTCACATTCGACCGCACACTAACTTGGCACATTCACATTCGAAAACTAAAATCCAGTTTTAATTCTACCGTCAACCTCCTTCAGCCTGTATTAGATTATGTCAGTATTGTATACGTCTCCGCATCACCGTCGACACTTTGAACTGGTAACAGTATCCATCATGTAGGAGTCCGCATTGCAACTGGTGCTTTCCGCACTAATCGAATAGAATGCTTACTAGTAGACGCTGGAGAACCATCTCTTAGCAAGAGACGTGATATTCTACTTGGATCTTACGGAGTGAAACTGACGGGGGTTTCAAATCACCCCACTCGGCAACACATAAATTCTCCGAAATTTATTTCATCTTACGCTGCAAGACCTTCGTTACCCCGTCCGTTTTAAACAATTGCTAGAGGAAAACGTCATCATACTACCTTCTCCAGGGAAATACCCACACACTAGTACACCACCTTGGTCCTTCGTGAACCAACTTTCGACTTTCGACTGTCTCAACTTTCAAAGCAAGACACTCTTGCTGCTGTGTACCAACAGCACTTAGGAGAACTAAAAAACCTCCATTCGGACCATACGTTCATATACACTGATGGCTCAGCAATGAATAATTCCGTATGTGCTGCTTTCCACTGCCATAGTGCCACCCGTTCTTTTCGCCTCCTTTCTTTTTGTAGCGTGTACACTGCTGAAAAATTTGCAATTCTTGAGTTGCTGAAATTCATTCAGCTGTCTTCAATACGGCGTGTGGTTCTCTGCAGTGACTCTATTAGTGCTCTGTGTTCAGTGTCTTCACTGTACACTTCTGACACTCTTACTCTGACAATTCAAAATTTGATAAGCCATCTAGTATTTAAAAAATTTAAATAGTTATTTGTTGGGTTCCTGGGCACGTTGGTATTATGGGTAATGAAGGAGCCGATGAGACAGCGAAGTGGGGAACGCAGGGGGCAGTCCTTGACGTTTCATCTGTTCCTACGTCAGATTCAAAAGTTGCCATAAGATCGTCTCTTCTTGAGACATGGCACGCCGAAAGGCAAAGTCTCTCCTTCAAGGTGAGGAAGGTAAAAGACTCCGTCAAGACCTGTGTGTCATCATCCCGTGCGAACAGACGAGAAGAAGTAATCCTTACACGGCTTCGTATTGGCCACTGCTATTTTACCCATGCTCATCTTTTACGCGGTGAACCTCCCACCGTTTGTGAAATTTGCATCACAACACTTACCATGGAACACTTTCTTCTGGAGAGTCTTAAATATAGTACCTGCCGACGGCGGCACAATCTACCGAATAGTTTGAACGTTATGCTGGGACAAAATGAACCGATTTTGGTACGTGTTTTTAGATTCCTTCAGAAATGTGGCCTTTGTAATAGTATCTGATCTCTCTTCGTATGTTTTTACTGATATCCATAAACGAAATGGGACTCCTCCCACAAGTTCTCGGGAGGGTTTGGATTTAAAACTTTTCTCCCCCTTTGTTTTGAATTTTCATTTTCTCTCTCTTTTTCGCGAAATTCACCCTTTTCTTATTTTTCTGTTTTTATAATGTTTTCAGGATCAATTTTCCTATTTGATATATGTTTGGATGTATTGTAATTCAGGAGGGGTTTTTTTGTGGGTATGGTCGAGTCCTTCGGCGAGTTCCGCACGCGGGAAGAGTCATTCTGGCTCTGCTTTGTGCGTAACTGCATTTTTCTTTCCTGTTCAAAATTTTAGGATTCTACGGCTTGCCGACATCAAGGTCATTAAAGCCCCACTCAAAAAGAAATATCTCCTTAGTTGTAAAATACTTAGTTATGTTTTTTTTTTTCAAATAATAGAGATAGNTATATATATATATATATATATATATATATATATATATATATATATATATATATATATATATATATATATATATATATATTGTGCTTACTAAAATATGTTGCTACGTTCATGTTCATTGTTACAATGTTTTACCACCAAACGACGACTCAAACCAGGAGTCGTAGCGTTGTGCATTTTAATAAGAGCAATATATATTGTAATCGTCCGTAAAAGGGTCGTAAGTTGTAATTTATTTATTTGTCATATTTATTATGGACGTTAATAGAATACATTTTTATTGAATTTAAATATAATTATCTTTTAAAATGTAGTCTTGCCATGTAATTTATCAATAATTATATTGGTAAATAACTACCTTTCAAATACTTAACATGACTGACTCAATATTTTTTGTTTCAAAACATTTAGTTTTAAGTACTTTTAGTAATATAAATTTTTAATTTACGCTTTAAATAAGGCAATCTGTAGAACAATCTTTCATCTAAGTTAAAAGTTGTTTGTGTCATTAAATTTTTATAATTAAAATGGAATTTACAGCCAAAATTACATTATTTTGATACTTTCCTACTGTGACGAGTTTCTTTTATATTTTTAGGAAGTCATGTTTAGTTTGTTGCAAACACACGGACAGCCAAAAACACAATACAATGCAAATTCTGAAATAACACTAACACACATCATGACTTCACAAAAAGTACGACATATAACTCAAATTGGGAACAAATATTCAAATAATTGATATGTAAATTTTTAAAACATAGATGTGAAAATGCGAATTTCTCTCTTTTTAACTAAAACAACGCCAAAAGTTTTGACAATTACATAATTACATAACCAAAATCTCAAAAGACTAAAATACAAACAGTAAAATACTCGAGAAGTCAAAAATAGTAAAACACGAAAATAAGAAAGCTTCAGAAAAACGAACTCCACTAAAAAGTTTTTTATGAAGTTAGGAAGCAGTAGAACAAATACTAAGTGATATAATATCTTAGTGTTGCAATAATTAATATGAACATTGATATAATTAATGCAGAAATTGAAGGAGATGAAATTCGAGGGAAGCGCCGTGAAAGAAATCACCCGCAGTCGTTTCTCGCTTCTCTCAATATACCCATCTATTAACACTTGTGATCTCGGCAGGCGACAAGGTCGCGCAGGAAGCAACGGAGATCTCCGCTCCGCGGACGAAAAGTCGCACCGCGCCCGGACTGATTATTAATTTTATAAATTTTCATAGTAATTATCGCAACACTGAGTTATAATCACTAAGTGCTTGTTCTACTGCTTCCTCCCTTTTTTTCTAAAACACTTATCGCTTCCTTTTTAGTGGAGTTCGGTTTTCAAGTTTTTTCTCCTGGAGTCACTTCATTTACAGAAATTAATGATGAATAATATATTTATGTCCTGTTACAATTATTTAATCAAAATAATGTAATAGTGTGATGTATATTTTTTTCAGATTAAATCATAAATAAATTTGCTGAGAAAAACTACAGCAAAGCATTACTTTTATTATATTCTTTCAGAGCTCCAGCATTTCTGTATAAATACTCTAATTTTACTGAAATAGGTTCACTGATTCTATACGTGTCCAGATTTACATAATTTAAAATTAATGCATTTCGAATCTCAATGGTATAAATGTTTACTTCAAAAACTTCCTTTTGCTGTGTACCCTTTGATCGTATCGCTGATCGTCGCTCCTTAGCTTGCATCGTCGATGATATGTATTTAGTCAATGCCATACAGGGTGCTCATCTTTTCTGTGAAATGTCGATACGGTCTGAGATACCCACGCTTCGTCGGAGGACGTAAAATTGGAAATAAAGTTCTCAAGGTCCCCTAGAACATCGAGTGACAACGACGTGGGAACCAGACTTACTCAGAAACGAGCTACGATATTGTGAATGAATTCACACTGGGATCAGGGATCGCAATTCCCAAATGCTTTACTCAAAGTAAAAAGTTTCTCATTCGATGGCTTATTTACTCTCCCCACTTCTGCTCATACACTCGGTCTTGAAGTGACCGTGAATTCAAAATCTACGAAATGAACTAATCCTAATAGAAAAATGATTAACTATTGTTCAGTTGGCGATCATGATGAATTTGCGGTCAGTTCAGTAAGTTTGTCGCGCGAATTGTATAGAAAATACTATTTCGGCAAGTACTTACGTCCTTACTTAACTTACTTTCTTAACTGACTTTACTTTCTTAACTTACTTATTTAATCATGTTACGTCGAATGAAAATGGGAGACGGAACCGGGGTTCGAACCCGGGACCTTGAANGGCCCGTCTACCATTCTCATTCAACTTGTGAAACCCAAAGACCTCTGAGGTGGTCTCGTAGAGACTAAACTCCTCATCTGAGGCGACTCCCTTAGGAAGTACTTTATTTGGGTAGTATTTTTCCATTTCTGGTTCACAAACATAGAAATCTCTTAGATTGCGGTGAACCTCACCGCCAGGTAACATGTTACGTCGAATGAAAATGGGAGACGGGACCGGGGTTCGAACCCGGGATATGAGCTCTGCGCGCTCATGCGCCTACCGACTGCGCCATCCCGTAACGACGTAACATGATCTGTTACCTGGCGGTGGGGTTCACCGCAATCTAAGAGATTTTTACTTTACTTTCTTAACTTATTTAACTTACTTAACTTATTTAACTTACTTAACTTACTTAGGTACTTACTTACCAATCACTGTCCTATAAAATTAATTGGTATTATCATTTATGAACATTCCATGCGACCAACTTTTCGTAAAATATTAAATCATTTTTCAGCGATAAAGATAGAAAGTTCGCTCATTTCTATTAGGATCTACTATCGTGAAACACATGGAGCATTTGCATTACTTTAATACAATCCTCATTTTATTTTATTAGTACATGCCTTAAATAAAAGATTGTTTTTCAAAAAGTTTTTTTAATTTATTATTGTGTTTATGATACTGGGGCAATTCACCCGCATCAGCTGAAGAGACAGAAATATCACCTCACACCTTTCTTATCTTTTCTCATCTGTTACGTTGTCGAGTCATACGCACATACCCACATTGCGCAAGGTTGGTCTTGAGTCTAGATATGGGTAGGTTCACGTCCCTTAAGCCAGCAGACAACATGGCTGAGTACACATTTTTAACATGTACAATAATTAATGCTGATTTGATGTTAATTAAGAGCTCTATTCCCGTATTTGCCGCTCTCATAGTTTTCGAATTCTGTATTCTGCTAAATTATTAATCAAGCAGACAGCCAATGACAGAATGCAATTTTAAGTAGCTTATAATTACGAGCAAATTTGATGCTAGTTAAGTGCTATACTCCCAGATTTACCGCTATTATAGTTCTTGAGGGCAAAAATAGTTTTTAAGAAAAACAATTCATACATTAAGAATCATGTTGGCAGCAAAAAAGGACAAAATTTATCTTTTACTGATATGTAACTACGCCAAGATATAGTGCCAGATAATGCTAATTAAGTACTGTATTCCGGAATTTGCCGCTATTATAGTTTTTAAGAAAAGAAATCTGCATTTTAGTACAGAAATGCATAGTGTCAATAAAGGAAAATTACAGCAGACAACCCTAGAAATGTTGTTGAAATGTAACTATGCCACATTATAGTGCAGTATTGGTTCTAATTAAGTGCAGTATTTTAAATTTGGAGCTATTATTATTCTTAAGAAAATATTTCTCTTTTTAACACCAAATGCTTACTGCCAATAAAGGAACTAGTGGTGCAAAGCCATTGCACATACTTTCTCATATACGTTTCTCGGTCGGCACTTGAGTGACATTAAAGTATTCTATAATGAGAATGTTACCCCATATGAAGGTTGTTTTGGGTATTATACCCCATATATTGGTCTTCATGTTACCCTATGACGTTTATTATAGAAATACATTCGCCTGCATTTACTCAAATGCTCTTGTAATATACTTAATTGGTTCTTTGATTTTTTGAGAGTGATTAGCTAAGTAAGAATAATTTTCTCTTTCCGATAAAAACTTCTAGCAAAGAAATCATTCTAGCAAAGAAATCATCGTTTTTCTGAATTAATTTAAAAAGTAAGAAATAAATTTCACCGTATTCTTTTATCCCAAATTTCCACTCAATAAAAACTAACCGGATCTATAGTCAATATCTATTATAGAGACGGTACTGTCGGCTATTAATTATTTTCTATATTTTGTAACACTGTTTACCTATCTGTTTTTTTACTCCTACTAAAAATATACAACTTTTTTCTTCTATAATGTTTGAAACTTAATATGACATTGAGTTTTAGCATATTAAGGAACATTAAAGAAGAAAAGAATGTTGATTGTACGTAAACTGTAAGACAAAAATACAGCGCTGCCTAATTATTTCTTTAAGCAACATCTGTAATTATAGAAACTGATCTACTTAATTATAAAAAATATCCAGCACTATATAAATATGACACCCAACCTTACCGGAGCACAGTGGTTTAAAATGCCGAAAACGTGGCCAAAAGTCAAAAAAACTTTTTTGTTAGGAATTTAACTCATAGGTTGGCTACACTAATATTGGGACTCTTAACTTCTGTGCATATAAACGGCAGTGCTTTCCTTCTGGAGGTCATATTTCAGGTCAAACATAGAGCACTATTGTGTCAGTTGCTTTACTCAAACCGGACGGAAAACTTCGTGCCCTTGCTTAATTATTCAATCAACATTAAACATTTTTTTAAATTAATGGTCGTGCCGGAAACAAGTGAAATTATTACAAAATTGAATGAAAAATAAGAGATAAGTTACATATCCCACAATATTCCCCTTTCGAATTGTTTGATGTTTATACTATTTGCTTCACGAATCAGCTTTAAGAGCGTGCGAATAGCTGCGAATCCGACAAAGAACCATGTTTATAGCGGAAGCTGCAAAATATTGTTTTTTTTACGAATTTTGTTAAAGTTAATTTAAAAGTTTAAAATTCGGTTCTATCCATAAAAGTAATATATAAATCGATATAAACAGTATATAAAGGACACAATACTAAGAAATAGAAGGAAAATTAAAAAAATTCTCTTCGTACGACAATTAACGTCTATTATGTGTAGTATGCACATTTGATATCAAAATAATACCCAAAAATGGCCAGCACGTAAAGCCGAAAATAAAGCAAAATATATAATACGAAGTTGGTCGTGCAGCAAACCTTTAAAGAAGAATCGGTACTTCTCGTTGATATGCCTATGCGAGGATTGGGAAGCACCAACGACGGAAACACGTCTCGACGTTTTTTCGAAAACACTATGTCAACTCACATAAAAGGAGTCTCCGAGGAACAGGTCGAACGATTTCACGTAATTCTCCAAACAATTTCAAGCGGACATGAAATCAACATAGAAAGGTTTCGAGATAATACAATGCAAACTCATTAATTATGTTATGTTGAATGAAAATGGGAGACGGGAATGACATTTGAACTCGGGACCTTGAGTTTAGCGCGCTCATGCGCTTTCCAACTGCGCCATCACGTTCGCCTCCCGGCCCCGTCTTCCATCCACACCGCAATTTAAGAGATTTCTAGGTGTTTGTGAATGCAAACAGCCAGATTCTTTGTTAAAAGACTACAGAATGCCCACAGGAGTTCGCAAATTATTAATCCATGGACCAGACATAATAACTGTTGCGGTATTACCAATAGGAAAACTGTCAGAAAATGCACAGGAGTCTACTAATAATCAAAAGATATCGAGAATACTTTTCTCGAAAACGTTCTCGAGTTTACAACGTAGAGGATGTTTTTAGAAGGCTTCTGGTGCCAACGGATCCTGTCATTACTTCTTTGCGAGAAACATCTTAGAAGAAAATGCTCTTGTTACCAGAAGCAATGGCTCTTTTAGTCCTTCCGATTCCACCTGCTGCAAACACCAAGGAAAGACCAGATGACGATTCAGATGGCGATGGTGATTTCATTGAACATTGATTTCGACGATATTTTGGGGGATGAAGATGAAGATGAAGAATCAGTTGACCCAGAAGAAAATAGAAAAATGCAGAAGACTGTTAAACGTTTTTGAATTGTACTTTTTTATGTTACAAAATAAGACTTTTTAACAAACATCAATGCTTGTACGTTGTACATATGATTTCAGTTTAAGTTTGTAAAACAAGGTATTTATGGTTTTGTGATAACAATTAATTTGTACTTATTAACACCTTGATTTGTACCTCAATTTAAAATTTGTTGCCGGTTTTTTATGTCAAATTCGTCTTCAGCAGGTTGGAAAACAAGTATACTGATTTTTGCCCGATTATTTTTTTTTTACAATATGATCCGCCATATTGGATCCACCATTTTGAATGTTTTATTTGATATCAAATTCGTAATCAGGGAGGTCTAAATCCCCATTGCACTCATTTTCGTCCACATTAACAAAATTTTAGAGTTTTGACCACGTTTTCGGCATTTCATACCAAGCATTTCAAAAACTCTCAAATAAATTTTACACATCATTGGGAGTTAGGCAGGGTTGCCTTCTGTCTCCTCTTGTCATGGATGATGTAATGAAAAATGTTACCAGCAGAGGCAAAAGAGGTATAACTTAGAAATTGACTGATTCTCTAGAAGACCTTGATTACGCAAACGATGTGTATCTCCTTTCTCATTCACACAAGCACATGGAGGAAAAAACTGGCCGATCTACAAAATGAACCTGCAAAAGTAGGTCTAAAATTAAATGTGCCAAAAACGAAAGAAGTCAGATTAAATGGTAAACCGAATGAGGTACTTCTATATATAGAAGTACCTCAAATAGCTCTATCCGATGAATTTGTCTTAGCAGTGTTATAGATGCGGGTGGTGGTACCAGAAAGGATATCATCAGAATACAAAAAGAAACAAGGGCATTCTCAATGCTGAAAAATGTGTGACAATCTCCCAACATCCTGAAATATACTAAGATAAAGATCTTTAACGCGTGAAATCCGTTTTACTGTATGGCTGTGAAACTTGGCTTACTACTGAAAACACCAAAAGGAAACTCCAGGTCTTCATAAATAAATGTATGCGTTATATCTTGCAAATATAGTTGCCAAATATTATCAGCAACGAAAACCTTGTGCGTTCCACAAACCAGGGAGACATCAATGTTGAAATAAAAAAGAGAAAATTTTCCTGGATAGGGCATACCCTTAGAAAATGACATAACGATGTACCTTGCTGTGCACTTCCGTGGAATCCTCAAGGTTCCAGACATCGAGGAAGGCCAAACATGAACTGGAGAAGAACGGTATTGAAGGAGTAAGGAAGTAGCTTTTTTTGTAATGAAAACAGAAGCAGCAAACAGTCCGGTGGAGAAAAATAATTGTCTATGTTCCTGATGTAATACGGAGGAGGAAGAAGAAGAAATATTCGTCTGCTTCATCCACTTCCTAATTATCTAAATAACATTTGAGCTTCTTGAAACAAACATTAAATGTGTAAGTACAGAAGACAGAAGGAGTCAGTGTGCGCTCAGTTGCTAACTGGGTGGCCGGGGTGTGATCCCCAGAGAGGTGGAGATTTTTCGTCATACTACTGGCCTTCTCGGCCTGCTATAATATGAGTAATGGTCTATCTTCGGAGCGAGGTGCTGGCCACATCTAATACCGAGGCCAAGAAATTGCGGAGTTCTACCCTCCACGAACCCCTTGGGCACCTTTAGGGCCTATTGTGTGATAGTGTGACTTATGACTGTAGACAGATATGATTACATTGTCTATACCAGTGGTGGGCAAACTTTTTAAAGAGTGGACCAAAGGAAAGGAAAAAACTTTAGGCGGGCAATATAATTTATTAAAAAATAAAAATGATACATTTTACAAAATTCTTGTATTTTTGTGATACTAAGTCCTATTAATGACTGAAAGATTTTGAAGTAGAATGTGATGAATGAAACTGAATGCATTTTTAAAAGTTTCTCATAATTTGGATCCAACTGGGATGCACTTCGAAGAGAAGTTAAATGATCATCTGTCGGTCTGTTTCTAAGACAACTCTTTCAAAGTTTCATTGTAGAAAACACCTGTTCACATATACATGATGACGCAAACATATTAACTTTCTGGGCATGTGATATCAGATTTGGGAAAGTGGATTTCGACAAGGACTTGTAGAACTCTAATTTTGGAACGTTAAGAAACAACTGTTTGAGTTGAGTGTTACATTGTAATTCAATCAATTCAAGTTGCAAGTCCGATTTCACTGTTTCACAGTAAACGTTAAAAGGCATAATAAAAATTTCAAAGTCTTTTTCCATGACACTGAAGTCTTCAAATCTTCGTTCAAATTCACCTTGGAGTCTTCGCAGACTATCTTCGTAACTCTTAAGCTTTTCCTAAATCACCGGGGCTATTGAATTCAACCTCGGGAAGTGAGATATGTCATTCTTAGCAAGCTGATTCGCGAATAGAACAAGTTGTAGTTTAAAACGTTTGAGATGGCCCCAGATATCATCAATCAATTGATTTTTGTCTCGCATCTTGACATTCAACTTGTTCATGTGGCAGAGAAGATCTGTAAAAATGTAGAGTCCGAAAGCTATGCAGTATCTTCCAGGATTTTATACTCTACAGACCCCTGTTTCTCAAGTAAGAATGTCACTATTTCGTCTTTCAGCTGACAAACTCGCTCGAAGACGCGTCCTGCGCTAAGCCACCTTACTTTCGAGTAGTACAATATATCAGAGTACTCAGAATGCATGGATTCCAGAAACTCCGGAAATTGTGAACAAGCCCTCGAGATCGAATAGCATTAACCGGCTTCACAATAACGTCAAGCACAGGTTTCACATCCAAAGCAGATTTAAACAGGGCGTCTTGATGTATGATGCAATGTAGAAATATAACATTGTTATCTGGATATATTTCATTAAAGATCCCAACAAATCCAGATTTTATCCCTGTCATATTTTTCGCTCCATCTGTTGTTATAGTACATATGCATTTTATAGGTACTTTCAAAGTTGAAATTCCTTCCATAAATTCATGAAAAAAATCTGACCCTGTTGTAGTTCACTTCAACGACCTCATGCATGCTAGTTCCTCTGTAATATAGAAGTTTTCGTCGACACCACTTATAAATAATAGCAACCGTGCAGTATCATTTATATCAGATTTCATCCATAGTAATTAAGCAGAATTAAAATTAGCCAGTCTTTGATTCCAACTGTGATAATATATTTTTATCTATTGCTTCAATTCTGGAAGTCAGTTTTCCGAGATAAGCTTATTATTTCAAAATCTTTTCTGTTGTCAGGTAATAATATATTGTAAACTTTGAGCATGCAGTGTATAACAAACTCCATCAGAGAGAGCTTTGTTACGTTTAGCAATATTGTATGCTACAACATAACTTGCATGTGTTGCTTGCTGAGAACTATGTCCTTTCTTACAAAGACTTTGCTGACTTGATAGTTTTTTGCGTATATCTTCTGCTTTTTGTTTTCTTTCTTGTACGGTCAAGTCTCTAATCTTGACATCGTTGTGCTCAGAGTTGAAGTGTCGTGAAATGTTATATTCTTTGTAGACTGCTAGTTTTGTTGCAGATGAGACATAGTGGTTTATCCCAAAAAAACTGTGAAAAAGTACTTCCAAGTTCATTCATCTTTGAAAACACGGCACTCAGAATCAACTTTACGTTTCTTAGATAACATCTTAGGGTTAAAATTTTTCACAATATGCAGAGTAAAACTAGTAAACCAACAACTCCAAAACAGGTCTGAATCAAGAAACTTGTTTCAATATCTAGCCACGGTGGAGGGGGTAGCAACTGCGAGGAGGCTCCGTTGCCAGTTTTACTCTTTGCTACAAAGTTGCCAGCAGCCAATGCCTCTCTCTTAACATAACATTCCAATATCAAGGATAAGTCAATAAATGTGTATGTCGTTACTGATATAAAACAAAAGAAGTAAAAAGAGGAAAATATTTATTTTTCTTCTAGCCTGTATTTTTTTTATTCGTCAAATTAGGAATAATACCGCGCGGGTCGGATAGAACTGTTTAGGGGGCTGCATGTTGGCCCGCGGGCCGTAGTTTGCCCAACACTGGTCTATACCAAACTTTCAAGAGAAATTCCGCCAAGGAGGTTGTAATATATACTAACTAGCTGAGTCTCCTAGACTTTGCTCACGCGAATTTTCATTCCCTTACGGTAAAATCCTTTCTAAACTGACATGTTCCATAATTTTTCGTGTCACTTTCTTCCCAACCTTCACCTCTAAGGGGTGTCGTGCACATCGTGTCGTCTGAAGGGTACAACAATTGGAAATACGATTATTCATCTCAGAATACACAAAAGGTATGGTCTCATTGATTGTTGAACTATTTAATATCCATCATTTCGCGCTATTTTTACATCTCGTCCTTCCCAACCCCAGCCCTTAGGATACCGTGCTCCTATGTGATGTCAACTTGAACTTAACGGCATTGGTAGTTTATACTTAAACCCTAAAACTATGGATTTGCTGCATTTTTAAATTTTTATATTTCAAAATTGGTTTTTAATTTAAAAATCTATAACCCTCTTCCACTCCCAAGTGGTGCTAGTGATGTCCTTGTTTAATGAGGGCTGAATTTAGATTTTCACGATATCGGCATATCACTATTAACCGAAAGGAAGTATATTCCTTCACAGGGGGTGATCGTGGACACAAGCGGCATTACGAGTGTGCGTGTGTTCTTCTGCGTCTCAAGAACTATGTATTCAGCAGTTACGTTTTTTTTAAATTAGTTACCTGTACCCTGTTCTTACCCCTTTCCCAGGGATACTATGGGCATATTATCTCCAACGCGAACTGATTGTGAACTTACATTGCATTGAGGGCGTCCTTATCCATCTCAATAGAACCGAAAAGTATAGTTTCGAATGTAATATCGATTTTTTTATTTATTTCTACGACTCACCCTCTTCCTTCCCTAACTCTAGGCATACCAGGGATTTCTTGCCCACAGAGTCCTTGTCCGATATTCAGTCATCTGTGAATGAAGATAGGTTGAAATTTCTCCAGGCACTCCTGTTATGGTAGGATACATAACGAAACATTCCATCCTCCATTTTACTCCCTTAAGGGTGAAGATTAGATTAGATTGTGATTTGGGTAGGCTGTGTGTGAGAGAGAGGCTATGTGTGAGAGAGAGTGAGGCGGTGTGTGAGAGAGAGTGAGGCGGTGTGTGAGACAGAGAG
>NNCF01126214.1:1356052-1396620 GCA_002313205.1 Laupala kohalensis | reverse complement strand
TATATATATATATATATATATATAAAGCTAGTTCTTCAGAATTTGGAGAATCAGTTAGGTGTTTAGAAATATTACTTCACTATCGCAAACTTCCTAAAATTGATGTTGTTTACTTTGTTTTTCTCCTTATCTTCATGTCTTCTTTGAGTATGTCGTAGATTAGTGACCCTGGTGTTGCAGAGAAACAAGTCGAACAAACCCTCCAACTTTTCTTAAAATATTGCAAGTACAACGGTTGCTGCAGTTCCATTCTCTCGACTATTTCTCACAATAGCTGGTGCTCTACTTGTTATTGAGATGTTTTCGTCTCAAACATTTTAACAAGTTGGAGAAAATTCAGTTTAATTCAATTTTATTTGTGTTTGAAAGACTTAGATTGAAGATTCTGATGTCGATGTAATATTTTATGCAGTTTTCAAAAAAATAATATATCTCAAAACTGATTTTTTAAATAAATTACGTATTTTGTTTATTAAATTAATCAATGTAAACCAAATTTACACAGAGAATAGAGCTAACTAGATAAAAATAAAATTTTATTTCTAATGATAGAAGCTACTTTTTATGTGATGTATGAAGACCTGTATAAATCTATAAATCCTGGATCTCAAATAACCAGAAATAATTGGCACTCAATGAATTACTTGTGTCCTAACCGACAAAATATTTCTTATATATCTACTTTTGACCTTTTTCTTTTACCTTATCTGAAAAGGTTTGATTGTTTAGTATTTGAATTACTTCATCTCAATTAATCTTTTAATAGTACCTTGCTTATTACTATTTTATGCGAATACGTCAATAATAGCAACTTTAAGAAAAGTAATATCAAAAGAACACCTTTTTTTACTTCTCTTTAAAGAAACAATAGTTGGAAAAAGGGAATACTTTCTTAAATGGTCATTACAACTCGTTTCAGCACCCCAAAAATATTTCTAACTTTTAAGCAAAGAACTGGGGTATATAAATTCTATGCGCTTTGAATATATGCGTTCTACCTATTCATCCAAAAGGTATTATATAAGATGGTTGTAGGAAAATTTTCACTCAAAATAATTTTAAAACACAAAAGTACATTCATTTCAAGAAAATGGATTGTAGCAATTTCGAAAAAGAGAAGAAAAAAAAATCTAGAGAATTTTCATGTTTTTTATATATTTCTTGGTAGTTCACGAATTAGACCAGTTAGAAATTATTATATTCTCATCAAAAATTCAGATAGAATACGTTTCTCTTGTTATTTATTGAAAGAACACATACACGCCTTCAAAGACAACACACTACATTCACACTTCACTACACACCTAATAGAGAACAACCACACATTTCACACAGATAACAACTTCCACATTTCAGAAATAGAGGACAGGTTTTTGAAAAGATTAAAACTGGGAAGCATCCATATTCACAAAATTCTAAAAACTCCTTCCATTCTTACATTAAACCAGAAAATTCCAGACATATCCTCTCCTTTCCTAAAATTAGCCTTACAACACGTGCCACACTACACAATACCCAGATAGTAATTTACACTTCTATGACACTTTCCAAAGGCTTGCAGTCAACGGCTGACACACTTGCTGCACAGTTGCACCAGCACATCTGCACGTGTGTAGCAAGTCTCCCACAAGCCTCCTAGTTGACATCTGACAGACTTGCTCTACACGTGTCAGGTACACCTCCGACAATTGTGCGGATTGTTCCACACTTTATAGGAAAGTCTTCTGCTTTCAATTAATATGCATTTAATTTTAGTTTGAGACAAATCTATGTATGTTAGAAGCCAGCCTATCGAACCTATAATTCAGTAAACCTGGAGTCAAATAACAAATGTAATAAATTTCAAAAAAGAATGTGTACTAAAAAAATCATTAAATAAAAGCTCAACTATTTCTTTGACATAACCTTGCATTCTTATTCTTGAAATAATGGAATTGTGATTCACTAATATTAGTGTACAATAAGGATAAGAAGACACCTTTGAGTTATTCTCAATTAACCTTCAAGTTAATTGTCATATCTTTATTGCTTACGATAGGTAATTTACTCTATAGACCTTAAGGTCTGCTCTTCCGTCTAACCATTTTAAAACATTTACATTTTAAATACAAGATGAGAATTGGGAGGATTATACTTACATTTAAAACTGCAATATTAGGGACCATCCCGGTGTAACCTTAAGCGATTGAGTAAACCCAGCAAAACCCCAATCAGCATGACGACTTAGTGCCGAACATGGGTTAAAAGCAGTAACAGTACAATATAATTATAAATATACAAATAGCAAAATATGGAAATTACAACAAGGATATAATAGCAAATTATTTCGTAATGACATTATTTACAAGTTACATATTATAATACAATTATACCTTACGAGATACACATTACATTTCTGAAAGAGAGAGATAATGTGAAAGCAAAGAAGAGAAAGAAAGAAAGAAAGAAAGAAAGAAAGAAAGAAAGAAAGAAAGAAAGAACAGAAAGAGAATGTGGGAAGACTAAAGGGCATTGATTTTCATCCTCTCTGTATGACGTCGCCTGAAAGAAGAAAAAGTTGATAGAGATTTTAGTTCAGCAGGAAGTTTGTTCCAATAACTTATTGTGTGTACTGTGAAGGATTTACTATAAAGAGTTGTGCCATGCCGAGGAATAGAGAGGAGATGTGAGCCTCGCGCGTGATCCGGTTTCAAAAATTTAAAACGTTTTGCTAAAACTGTCAAATGTCCATTTTTTATTATTTTGTAAAGAATAGATAGGCAATGCAGCGTTCGACTTTCCTCGAGTTTGAGTGTCCTGGAGTTTTTGAAAAACTCTGTCACATGGTCATACTTCCTGAGAACGAATACATGAGTTCTGAGCTACTTGTAATTTACGTTTTATTTTTTCCGTCAAGTCAGTGAAAAGGACGTCGCAGTAATCAAAGCGCGGCATGACAAGAGACTTAACAAGCATTTCCTTTACTCCTGTTGGTAAAAGATCTCATATCCGTTTTAAAGAGTGGATGGTGGAGTTAACTTTTTTACATGTTTCGTCTATTTGGGTGTGCCAACTTAGCGAGCTTTCAATATAAATTCCTAGATTTCACGTGACTGCAACAAACGAGAGAAGTTTTATTAACTGATACATTGGGTAGAGTGCAATTTGAAAGCTAACTGTGGGCTTTCTTTGAACCAAGCAATAAGCATTGTGATTTAGACGGATTAAACAAGAGTTCGATAGATGTTGCCCACATATTGAGTGAGGTGAGATCTTCATTAAGTTTTTGCGCAATTGAAGTTACGTTAGACGGTTTGCTACTAATGTAAATTTGAAGATCGTCAGCGTACATTTAAAATCTTCTATGTTTAAGAGATTTATTTGTTGACGTCATTAACGTAAATTAAAATGCAAGGGGACCGAGGACACTTCCTTGCTCAACACCACGCACCGTTTGAAGGGAAGATGATGTGTTATTTCCATATACTACAGTTTATTTTCGTCCAGTCAAATATTCCGAAAACCATTTTATTGAAGGCCATCCAAAACCTAAAGTCTTCATTTTTGCAAGAAAAATATCATGGTCAACTGAATCAAATGTCTTGCTAAAGTCAAGAAGGACAAGCATAGTTCCTTTCCCCGCGTCAATCGAATTTCGAGCTTCTTCTATAACATTCAAGAAGGCAGTCCCTGTACTTCTACCTGAACGGAAACCGGATTGACTTTCATTAATGAAATTTTTGTGATTGAGGTATCCCTTCACTTGATTTCGAACCACTTTTTATAATATTTTCGACAGAATTGGCAGAATACTAATTGGTCGATACTCATTTGGTTTTGAGGGATGTGATGTTTTGGGGAGAGGGTGCACCAAGAGGGTTTTCCCCGCAGTGGGGAAGCTACCACAGGAGAGTGAATTATTGATACTATCCATAATAGGTGAAACACAGAAATAACTACACATGATCGATCCACATATCATAATTATTTGTGTGATGAGTTGGCTCCAGAGGACGAATTTTTAAATTCGTACCATGAAATAATCTATTAAAGTTAATTGCGTATAAAGAATTTTCTTTTGTGAGATCACACTTATAATCATCCATCACGATCATAGAATCAAATTTAGTCGCACAAATTGAGAATAATTCATAAAGCTCATGAATATTACTACTTAGAGGATTTGTATATAACGTCCAACAAAGACATATTCTGAAGTTTAAATAAAAGTTATATGATTGTTGAATTGTGTTTGCTCATAACAAAACTATATTTAGTAACATTCCTGAGTTTGAGGACAGGGGTTTATGAGTTAAATAAGTCTAAGTATTGTATTTTCATCTTTTTTAAGAATACATAGGTTGTATTTATTAATTATAATTTGTGGATTGTATTGATATCCGTTTTCTATCATTCTTGTTTGTTCGTTGTGTTATCTCGTCAACTGCTTCGCTGAGTCTTTATTCTTACACTCAAAATCATGTTTCGCCAAAATGTCTAATAAATATTGATATCTTCACAAATGTGAACAACCATAGTTCGTAAAAAATTATATAAACAATGTTTCATAATTACCTTGTTTGCCCCCTGATGAATATCAATGAATTCTACGGAAAAACGATAGAAGCAAAAGAAAGTAGGGAAAATAATGCAATTGATATCTGATACTCAATTAAATGCATTATTAATTTTTATTCTAAAATACATTCTGGAAAATTTATCTCAAATTGAAAAACTATTTAACTACCATAATATTATTGCGATATCTTATTGTCTGTTAATCTTAGATAATGTGTATGAATACATCTCAATTGTATTTGTAAGTGTAAATGAAAGTGATATGTTCTCTTTGTCATGTTTTCTGTGTACTAACTGTTAATAAACTTTTACTCTCTGATCTTATTCTTATATATGTTACACATTACAGCCAAGCGTTGAACAATATATTTGTAACAGATGTAACTTATTTCTTTATTTATTTCGAGTTGTTTAAAATTATTGAAGATATCATTAGAATTAACTTTTAGTGTTATTCATTCATATTATATGAAATTGCTTTCTATAATGCTTGATTTCCGATTGACACCTTAGAATAGTATGATCTGAATATCATTTGAAATTACAATATCATTTGAACATTAATTGATGCCAATAAGCTTTCAGTTCTTTACCCCACTGAATACAATTCAGATTATAAGAAAATAAGTAATTCTTAAATGCGTATCTTACGAAATTCATATGATATCTTGCGATGATATTCAAATTCTGTAATTAAAAAAATTCGATTTTACATTAAGACGCAATTTTTTTACAAATAAGTTTAATTTATTTATGTTCCCTAGGAAGGCGCTGTGGGACAACGAAACTTGAAATGTCATTTTAAAAAAGGGAATAATAAAGTTTATTGCAGTTAAGAATATAAAGAATATAAATAATTGTTATATGGATTTTCAAAACGTGAGAATAAAGACTTACAAGATATTTCTTTAATGGCGGCGTAATAAAATTTTTATCTCGTTATGATTTAATAGAGGTATGTTCGCCAGTACTAGTCTTCTATTGGTCCACCAAATATGGAAACAGTTTCAAGGTCGCTTACGATTGGTGGAACGGAAGTGAGGCGCTTTTTCAGCGTCGCAGCGGCCTGTCGTTGCAAACCTACCAGTTCCAAATCGAAGCGCGCGGGACTTTTGTTAGCCTTTTTATTATTCCAGGTCTGAACCTGCACACTGATTCACATCACCAGATAGTGGAACATAAACATAACTTACGTTTTCAAAAAGTCTCAACTGAAATTAATTTCTTAAAATGTTTCTTGTATTTCTCATCAACAATTCGTTAGATTGAGGAATTCAGCAACTTTTGTTTAATCACAGAAAATCGTTTTTGTGAAATAACTACACATAATTATTCATATCAATACATTTCCATTATTCCACGGAAGGAAATGCCGTTTTTGACGAGACGAAATGAAAAGGATAAAACAGGGCATTTAAAATACAAAAATTAAAAAGAAGTCCATGCATCCTGTCATAAAAGATGTATATGTATGCTTTGACTTTGTTCTTATTATTGAACCTCAAGAACTGACACACAATATTTTATTATCTTATAAATAGTTAACACAGAAAGGAAACATACATAACAATATCTTACGAACATGTATTTTTCTTGAACTGTCTTATACGTGTATTTGCCATTTTACATAAGCAGTGTATATAGACAGGCAAAAGTACTAAGCAAATAACGCTGGCGCATGAATACGATATTGACTCTATTAACAAAGATGCATATATTTTACTTAAAACTCCTAAACAATTGAGAATTCCAAAAATTGCACATGGTTGATCATAATGTTTTCCACACCGCGCGGCAATGGAGCCCATTATAAATGGTTCTAGAGCGTTGACACAAATACTCAAGCATGCTAGCATCAATACATTGAATAATCCGTCAGTGCGTACAACAATTCTGATAAACACTACTCCTATATAACAAAACAATGATATTAAACTCATTACATATTTTGTTCTCTTTTTCTCAACAACTTTGGATATGATGGGTGACGTGAGTCCTCCACAACCGTACCAAATACCTATGAAAATAAAATAAAATGTTTTCGGTGCGTATGGAGAGGATGATTTCACCAATAGAAATATCAAACACTCCTGAGAAAATTTCATGATTATCACACACAAAATTATATTTTGAACGTCCCTCTCGCGAATAAATGCAAATAAATAAGACTTCTTTTTCATATAACTTGATGAATTAACCAATCTTAAACTCGGTATGGTAAGCAAAACATGAGACACTGTCGTTAGAATTCCAATTAGAGAACCAACTGCGAAGAATAAATCTGATTTAAATGCGTACGTTGCAAAAAAATATTCAAATAATATCATCGTACTTGCTGAAGAACAATATAATAGAGAGAAGATACTATTCAATTTCCGCTTGAAAACAGAGCAAATTAATTTTGCATTAGCTGAAAATAACAGGGTGAAGCAAGCTTCAGTCACAATCAACTTGATCAAGGAAGACGGAGGGAAAGAAACTAGCAACACTGCACCCAAAATGGCACAAAGTGGCGAGACAACTTTAAGTGAAATACAATCCATGAAAACTCCACTAGTAATATGAGCACTAACCAGTCCAATCCAAACCGAAAATTCCTTCCAAGTCGAAGGAAACGGGTTAAGAGTTTGAGATAGCAATTCGCGTTTCATCAATGCCCAATGCCAGCTTGTGTACAAGATATTTGCAAAGATGATAGCGCAGAAAGCCAAGACATATTTTGTGGTATTTTTTCGAAGTAGCATCGTATATAATGGTCCAATCGATTAGAAATATATCACACACTTGACTTGCAGAGCTTGATTTCATGGATGAGCGGAAAAAATATTCTTCAACACTGTACGTAAAAGAAGTGATTAAATTTTTAATCCACGCTTTTTATGAAATAATTTATAATTAACTACGACGACTTAGAGAGAAATAGAAGCGTGGAATTTGTTGGAGTTCACATAAAGTAATATCCGTATCACATTTAATGCACCACTAATATTTCTTTATGTGAAATATAAATAAGTATATTGCTTCCATCCGTACTGTTGTTACTCTTCTACAACCATTGTAAATGTTATGTATCTAATGGTAACACAGGTGAATTAACATTTCTTTGACCATTGTTTGCTTAATACTCTCGTCACCTTGACACGAGCAAAGAATAATCAATACTCTATCTTTTATACTTGCCTTCTTTTTTCTTTTATACATTATCGTTTGAACTTGTTTAGTAAGTAAGAAATTGGTCTATTATAAGTAAAGACAAACACTGAAAGATTCATCTTTTTGTGATCAGTGGTACGAATTACTTTTTTTCCTTTTATGGCCAAAGAATCATGAATAAATGACTCACAGAATCCATAAAGCACATTGTAGGTACACATCTTAATAATAAAAAAATGCCACTGTGTAATCTAATGTATATTAAGCAATATCGAGGCTGCGTTAATTCAAAACCTCCCTCCATGGTAAATAAAATAATTTTGACTATTTAATTTAACCTCGATAATATTGAACGCTAGGATAATGGGAAATACAGAAAATACATTTAATAAACTTTATCAAAGATAGTAAACGAAATAAATTACTAGTATCTAACTTCAAAAATTATGAAGAGCATTGTGATGTACTACATTCGTGTTACTTAATTTTCCTCTTTTTAAATATTTTTTTAAATTCCTGCAGAAATCATCCATCATCTTATTTTGTTTGGAAATTTCAACAGAATAAGATAATAAGTGGATATTGTCAACATAATCTTTAATATAAATCTTTAAAACACAACGTTTGAAAAATATTAAAGAGTAGACATTAAATATTCAAATATTAAACATACATTTTATTTCACGAGTCTACTGAATCATTGGGGCCACAAAGATTCAAAAGAAATAGATGGGAAAACATGTGATGAATCCATGATGAATCCAAACTATAAAGATACGAAATATATGTGAAATTAACCACGCAGGTTCATTTCTGAAATAATAAACGCACACTTTCCATCGGAAGGAATAAAGTCTTTATTGTGGTATATATATTTAAATATACTATGACGGAAGCTAGGAACTCTTATTCTTCGTCCACTAGTCAATTTTTTAATTAAGATTTGAAATTTTGCACACGTTTTTTTCATCAATATGTTTTCACAAAACAAGAGTCCGATGCAATACATTTAAAATATTAAAACCGCACTTTGAAAATCGTTTGTTCTAACTAACGGTGCAAAACCATTACACACATTTTCTCGTGTACTTTTAAAATTCCGCTATGAAAAAAATACAGTTATTAGAATACTCGGATAACAGAATTAATTAAAAAGTTAGAGACCTCACGATACCGATATATATATATATAAACATTGTAATCTGGAGTAAATGCAAGCAAAAGTCTTTATGAATAGCTGAAGAAATAGTCGAAAATTTGACCGCAGAATCGTAGTTTCCATCATACTGGATCTCGTACAATATTATAAAGACTATCTTTGAATATGTAAACGTGTCAAAAATTTCAAACCTCTAGCTTTATTAGAGAAAGTCAAAATTATCATTCAAAAGACTTTTGCAGACAGATATTGTTTAAAAGCGTTGTATAATAGCGTCCGTAATGATAGGTTTAGGACGATATTAGAAAATAAATAATCCGTCATCGAACATGTACGAACATGGGTGCAAAACATGAAGCTTAACTAGAACTCGTCGAGCGAGCTACTAAAAGCAGTATGAAATGAGAGTTGAAATTTTGATTGAAGAAAGGAGATTTTCAATATAAGGGAGCGAAGGTCAGTCCCTAAAAAACTTAATTATTTTACATAACTTTCCTTAAAATAAGCCAACATTCTTCAGTATTTACAGAGTTCTTTTTACTTTTAAAGACATCTCAATCGTAAATTCAAACTCTATAAACAAAAGGCAATACTGCCTGAGAAATTGTACACGTATTGTAATGATAGCTTAACAATGTTGTGGATCCGAAACATTGAGTAAGTTTGGAAGGAAAATATTTCACTGAAATAGCACTACACAGAAGAAACGACTGCTGTTGAATAAAAATAAACTGAAGACACAAAATTGAAATCGTCGATATGACATCGCAGTGTTCTGTCAGAATGAGAGAAAAAGAGACACTCAAGGGGCACGGAAGCTCGTCGGATATGACTTCAGAGAGAACGGAAACTGTAGTTGCAAGCAAAGGCGAAATTGAAAGCTTGTCACAGTGGAGAGAATGCAGGCACATGGGCAACACCAACACATTTTTGACCAGGTTCCATAAACGTACTCGATTATCATATATCATTACTTACGTAACATGAAAATTTTATCCATTGTACTAGTTCATGTGAAATATTTTCAAACATAATGAATAGTAGATTCTAATTCATCTTGTGATGGAAAGAGGAGGACGAAGACCTGGAAATTTATGCGAGTAAATTCAATACGTGCATACCAAATGTTCTCGAGATAAGTATTGATGAGAAATACCCTTCGTCAAATCGTTAATTTTTTATATGTAGATACGCATTTCATCTATTAATTTCATTATTTCATTTTCTCATAAACCAATTTTCACGTTATTAATGATTGCTCTTTTTTCCTATAATACATTTCAGACAATTATAGCATTCTATGACGTGCATATAAATCGTGGAAAAGGAGTATATGATTACATTAAAATCTTCTGCGTCATCAGCGTGAGGGTGATACATATTCCTTGAATAGAGAAACCCAGTGAGGTTCCCGAATAGTAATGCTTTCCATTCGGGATCAACCTGAACGCGAGGGACCTATGACAATGCTGTGATCAAAACCATAAACTTCGAAAAAGCATGTGAAAGAGTCCAGAGATAAAACAATGAAGTCCGTGAATACGCCACGAGATGAAGGGTAGAGACTAATGAACCTACACCAATCGACAGGTTGACATAATGCAAGTGAAATTCATTGAAGTAAGGAATTCCACTGAAATATCCGAGAAAGACACTTGAATCCCAACTGAAGTTGAAGAAACATCTTAAAAACAACATAAGACATAAGAAAAGGTTCTGGTTGTCATGAAGTACTCAAGTGTCATCGAAAAATAAAGTGTTGCTTTAAAAATAGTCGTTAAGAACAGACTCGACGTATAGTATTAGTTACGTCTAAACGCGACTAGCGGTCCAACGTAAGAACCGTAAGTCCGCTTCCTAGAACCGGGCCAACGTGTCTTGTGCAGGCGCGTGCTTGTTTAGAACACGTGTAAACACAGAAGTGATAAAGTGTCATCCCAAGTAGATTCTAGTGTTATGCTCAATTGCAATTCTATTTCTATTCAGTTCAATTCTCATGTTCTGATTGCGTGTAAATGCAAACCCGTTTCAGCGGTTTAACGTTAGCGCGGTCCAACGCCACCCTTGTAAACAGAGCCATTGAACTCTAGCAATATAACCAGAAGATCAACGTCATAACAGACCAAACATTCCAAAAATACATTAAAATACATTATAGGTACTCCATGGTTCATAAGTAACCAAAATCTGAATAGAGATTTAACGATTGATTTGTCAGCAAATGAAGTATAGTATTAAATATGTTCAATGGAGCCATAATGACGAAAATCTTAAAATCCTTTGTACGCTGGAAGATGCTCGAAAATGCCGAGACTAAAAAGGTGCGAGCCGCATGATTTATTTTATCAATGAAGATGTGATTAATATAATTTCGAATATAAATTAGATAAGCGTCACATCGAATATGTAGTTGAGTTTTGGGACTGTCCAATCAGTTACTCCCTAAAACCGTCAATAAACCAATAAATACAAGTTACTGGATGGGAGGTGTACTCAATTGTAACAACTTTAAGCGAGTTGAAGTCACACTATTGGGAATCGTGCAGGTTTTATTCTCTCTTAAAAATGTCATCAAAATTTGTATCAAAGCACCAGAGTTCATGCACAGGAATAGGTAAAACTTAGAATGATTGTGTTTTAAATAAATGAGTGGATCTGAATGACATTTCAAAAAAATGTTTCTTTCGGAAATATTCCCTTAAAAAGAAGTAGAGTATATTTCATTGAATGTATTAAATTAAAATATCTTGGATCATTTAGTTTTATCAATATTTATGATCAAACATGAGAGCCTCGTTTACAGATAATGACCCTGTTTACAGACGAGGTGACCATTCCGCCATGGTCGAAATAAAATAACGAAAACATTAAAGTATTTGAGGATAATAGTTAGTTCTTTTCAATATTTTGCAAGTGCCTTCACCTGCAACACTCCAATCTTTCTAAAATTTACCTCGCTGTTCCCCACCACCAAGTCCATCTCGTGGCAGCGGTGGTTGCAACCGAGGAGAACCGCGAAGGTCGTGGGCAAACTGCGTGGCCAAAGCAACCTGATCGGCCATTCTGGAAGCAAAACACAGAGCCTCGTTACGGTTGATGAGTTCGTAGTCAGCCGCTAATGGCCCTCGTCGGAGAGAGCAAGCGAACGGTGCCGTACCGCAGAACAGCTCGCACTTCGTGTGTGGTGAAATTAGCGTTGCCGCCACTAATGCTTGCAACCCCATCGAAGCGCCGGCGACCGCCCACATCCACATTTAGAGGAGGAGGAGGAGGAGGAGGAGGAGGTCAAGAGAGGTTTTATACGACAAGTAAGGGTTGTTGTTCAAAACACTTTGTGTCAACCTTTAATCACGTTGGTTCTCAACTTAAACTTGAAATCACATTTGAGAATATTCTCACTGTACCAGAGAACACGAGAAGAACATATAACCACGGAGGTAAAAGATTTTTATGAAAATACTTCTCCTCGAAGTTGTAAACTATACTTAAAAAAAACATCTTATATCGAGAGGATGAGAAAAGTTACAAGAATTGTGTAAACTCTTTTTTATCATATACTCTAGTGGCACGTAAAAAGTCAATACATATGCTTACAATTGTTCATAAGACCTGGAAGGGTCAGCCTGACATTAGAGGTTTACATCGCGCTGACAGCTTAAAATGTGAATTTTTACTCAACGAGATAATATATATAAAGAAAACAAATTAAAAACTTATGAGAGTTTCTTTTGGCGAAAGCACAGCAATATTCTACCTCACGATGCAGGATAATATTGATTGATAGACTTTTATCTGTTTGAGCAAATGATCCTTTTCATTCTTCAAGAAGTAAGGTAAAAATGTGTTAAACTCCTCAGTATTCTCAAAGGTTTTTCATCAAGTTTAAATAAGGCAATATACATTTAACAATAAGAAAAGAAAATGTATTTAAAGTATTCATATCTTAACAATACTATATCCAATAGTGTTTAGTTGTTTTATTTTATGCGTCTAATTGTAGGTTCACGCGGTCCGGTTTCGCGAACGCAGTAGGGGATGGGGAGCGCAATAAAACTGTCACAGTTCTCGCTTTCAGCTTGGCATTTCAGAGTACCAAACCAAACATTTTGCCTCTGCGCAAGAGGAGGGTCCGGATCGGACGAACATGATCTTGCAAGCACAGAAGCAAAAACACGTAAATAAAAAGTATCAGAAAATAGCCATCACGTAAATCCCATATTTCCACTGTCTTTAATCGTTTTATATTTAATAGATTAGATAAATTATACATAACTAGCAGGATCCTGCATTCAACATTCGATTTTTTTTTTCTTTATTCATTGATTTTAAATCTATCAATATAATTTTTCTGTTAATAAAACAAAATTAAACTCTTTACGTATAATTGTAGAAAAAAATCTGATAAAAACTTTTATTAGTTTTGGTGATTTTCGTACTACATTGTACTGCATTATGAGGTTTTTTCGTTTTATTTTATTTCATCGACTCCCTTCGCTTGGTGAACATCCCTCTGTTTATCTGCCGTCTCTTTGTCTGTAGCGGTTCAGACTTAGTGATTGAATCAATTTCATTCATCTTTCGTATTTAGTTATGTCTGCATCTTGTTCGAGAGTATTTATTATTAAACTAGTCGAAATAACACAGCGTTTTCGATATTTTACTGTTAGCACTTCGTTACAGTAAAAAAATATCGCGTTTATATACACAAATCTCAGTAGTATATAAACTATTTCGTACGAATCGAGAAAACTCGAGGATTTTTCTCTCTCAATATTTTCGAAAAATCCTTTCTTAAAAACCTCTATTTACAAAAGTAACCTCTCATATTTCAAACTCCTATCTGTAATGGTTTTTCACTACGTTCATGAGTGAAAGTGAGTCACTCTGACGCAGTCGTTTATTACATACACATAAATTCAAAGATATTTTATGTAGAAAAACAAAGTATATTACTGAAAATTCTCGAAAACAGTTCCAACTTTTGAAATGTTTTTGAAGAGAAAGTACAATGAACTTGTATCAAATCAGCAGAAGTTGTACTTTACGAAAACTTTTGGAATACACACAGTGAAATAGTATCTCCTTGCTGCACTATTACATGAATTTACTGCATAAAATGCCCTGAAAATAGTTTACAAAATAAATGTAAGAACACGGATAATATAGTTTAGGAAATTCGAGGTCAAAGTATAACAGAACGAATAAAGGTGGGAAAATGGAAAACTGATACATGATACAAAAATGGATATACATAATGCATTGTTTTACTATATTCATTTTAATTAATTTAATATTTTTTCAGTATACAGAATAATAATTTCTACAAGACTACATTATAGTGAAGACTTAGAAATTTACTTGAGAAGGATATGTCAAGAGTTTTCAACCTCTTATTTTAATTCCAATTTCACGTTACAGAGAAAGGCACAGTTTTCCACACACGTCGGTGACGTTAGAGGAATCACTAATATAAAATCAAAAACATATCACAAAATAATTTGTTGTAAATTAATTGTTAATAAGTTGCGAACAGCAAATAATTTTTGCTTCATATTTAAGCTTGAAAAACAATTTTTAAATAATTATGTTGGAGCAAAACTTTTTAGGGACTCATGTGTTGTTAGTTGTGAATAGAGAAGAGTTATTGCATTTCATTTAAACCCCAAAATAGTGATTTTGTTAACTTCACAGTGAAGTTATAGGTTTCGTTAAACACTAAAAGAGAACAAGTTTCACTTTATTATCAATGCTCTCAACTGCTCATAATTAACCAAGAAAACATTGAATTTTGAACGAATTATGAGGTGAAATGATAAAAAGAAACGTATAGTTAGAATCGCTAATATTTAGAATCGCTTCCTCTCAAATTTTAAAGCAACAGAAAACAAAAAGTTTTGTACAATATTGAACAATCTCATTTAGCTTTAAGAGGTGTCACAATTTGATACGGTTACGTTTTGTGATTTCATAGTTCTAATTCGATTACAATGATGCCAATTGGAAAATAAAAATAGTGCGCATCTCAAAATGCGTTTACTCCCAGAACTTCAAAATCAACCAATTTTGATTGTAGCTACAAATAATTTATTCAAAATTCAATGGTTTGTTCTTGGTTAATTTATGAGCACTTGAGAGAAATGACAAAAATATGAAACTCTTATAGTATTTAACTAATTGAAGCAAACATAAAATAAATGGTGCAATTTGAACATCTGGTAATAGCCGAGAAAAGTGGAATTTGTATTCAAATTTCAGGTATAATATATTTATAGATAGGATGAGTATTTTCTTGAATGTATTAATTTCATGCTTTGTTTCGAAAAGGTTTCCATCTTTGCAGAAACCTTTCAAAAGAGAGAATTTTATTTAAAGACTTGCAAAATTGGCTCTCCTTATTTTATTGAATAACATTTTTTTTGAAAGCGAGAGATTGCTCTATAATATTATCGTGATTGTTAAATTCTTATAAATTTTAATGGTGTTTTCTGATATATTAATTGTATAATTTCCCCAACGTGAGATTTGTTCTTTAATAAGAGCATTTCGTTTTAGGTAACCAAAAGTGTAGGATGCGCTCATCAATAAACATTCATGAATCCTCAAACGAGTATAAAAGCTTGCTTAAGTAATTGGAGAGAAGGTCATTTACGGAGGGCCAAGGCCACAAAAACATTTCAAAATCCCGATCGATAGAGGCTTCGCGTGTTGTTTCTCAACTGTTGCTTCCAGACGGAAGAGCGTTTCAAACAAAGTTGAAAGTAATGGCAGTCAAGCAGAAGATACTATCCCCTCTGTGATACGAGAAAACCATAAATTCAGATCAGGTGTTTTCTAAATTCGAGGCGTAGACTTCTAGCTAAGATGAACTGAACTGACGTATTTGTGTGATATTTTCTTGCAAATTTGAGACTTCTGATAAAATTCAGCATATAAAAATCAGAAATTTATTCGCAAAGAATTTTCAAATAAATATTTAAAAGTTTTCTCCTCTAAAAAGTAAACAAACTTTCATACGTCACGAGTGGAACTTAAATTCCAAACGTCGTTTTTAAGAAAAAAATCTGAACTATGCCATAAAGATAAAGGAAAGCAAATAAAAACCAGAAACACGAATGTCTACTGACAGTTTACGAACACAAAGCTCTCCGAAGAGTAATCAGGTTCTATGTGTAGCAACGGTTTATAAAGGTGGCATCTTTTAAAGCTCATGAAAAAAAGAAAAAGGATGTAAATTTAAAAATATCTTCGTAATTCTACCTGCTTATTACATAAATATAAAAAATATAATTTTAATTACGGAAGTAGCATAGTTCAAGAGGTGCGTACATGTATTCACTGATTCATTAAAATAAATCTTTCATGTATCCGATTCCAAGATTAAAATTAATTATTTTTCGTAAAAGTATAAGTGGCAATATATTTCCATAAAGAATCCTAAGAGTTTATTCAAGTTCCCGAAAGCTTTTTCTTTAATGAATGTCCGAGTATAGTTAAGTCAAAATACATCCTATAATCTTTTAGTATGGAAATATTTATGTAAACAATTATTTTAAGATTAAAATAAGTTAAATGTGAAGGAAATGTGTTTTTCTTTCATACAAGAGCCCATGTCATTGGAAAAGTCATCCCTCACCGACAGGGGATAAAAATATTCAAATACATAAAAACATTAAAAGAGAACCAAAGAAAAACTGATGAAATGTGTACTGGTAACATTTGATTATATAGCCCTCAAGGATTTATATTTTATGAATTTGAAAGAAAGCGTTCAATTTTAGTATCATGAAATTTACATAAAAAATTAATTTTGATGTAAACACTCAATTTTTGTAATCCGAATTCTTCTGCTAAAACACGTCGTCTCCGCCTGTCCATTACACCGCACCCTACTACACGGTCCGAAATTACGAAGGATGACGTCACGCAAGTGCGGTTGCCTTGGAAACGTACGATTAGCAGGAATCACGCCTATTTATAGCGGTCAGCACGAGTTTAGAAGGCAGTGTGTTGTCCTGGCACACAATACGAACACAATGGAGTTTCTTATGAAAAGAAATGGAATTATGACAGTGAGTCTTTTTTAGATCTAACATTCCTTTTTCCTAGTAAATGGACATATTTATAACCATATTGTTAATAAAAGAGTCATTAATGAGAAACTCCAACTGTCAAAATATAAAAATAAAATAAATAAATTTATTGTCAAAAAAGCCGTACAAACTGCGTATGACCACGTGAAGGACAATAAACTAATTTACTCTCCGGAAGCAAGTAAGGGACCATCCCATATATTCCGATCAAGGGCCCTAAGGCAGAGGTGGATAGAAACTTTTTATCAAAAATTCCTAGATAAGATCAAAAGTTAGCTATGAGTTATAATATTAATAGAATATCAACATCTTTGTAATTTAACACACAAAATTTATTTTACATGTACGAATTATTATCGAACTATAGATTATTTCGAATATAGTGTTTACAAATCATAAGAATTGAAATAACACTAAATTCATCATTTCTTGTTTCAATAAACGCGCCCCTACACAAAAGCCTACAGAACCTGTATCAGAAATCCACCAAATTAAAAGTACTACAGCAATGGCGTGATAAAGTACAAGACGGATTTAACTTTTATTAAAATCAATAAATTCTTTTACAGTGTAGAAGCACTGGTGCAGTAGGTAGTTTTTAACCGCTGATTTGAACAGATTCAATTTCATAATATCTTTTATATTCTTGGGCAGGGAATTATATAGAACGATTCCCGAATGATAAGGTCCTTTTTGGCAAAGAGTGGTTGACACTCTAGGGCGATGAATATTACTACTATTGCGTGTATAGTGTTCGTGAACGAGACTGTTTCGTATAAAGAAAGGGTGGCACTTCAGTAATTCGGTCTTAACAAACACGACCGTTTCATAAATACAAATTTAGGGAAGTGTTAAGATATTTAATTCCTTAAATAAAGGTTTACAAGAGTTTCGGGGGTGAGATTTACAAATTATCCGAACTATCCTCTTCTGAATTCTGAAAAGTTGGGTAATCTGAACGGAAGTGCCCCAGAAGATAATGTCGTAACGCAAATTGGAGTAAACGATGGCAAAATATATGCAACGGGAAAAGCGTCGACTAACTACGTTAACCAATATTCGGAATGCGTAAAACAATTTGTTTAATTGGGAATTAAGATTGCCAACGTGACAATTCCATTTGAGATTGTCTTGAATATGGAGACCTAACAATTTTGTATTCGTAACAGTTTTTAATTGTGTTTCGTTAAAAAAAAGAGAAACCTGGGGTAAAGATTTTGTGATAATATTGTGAAATGACATAGACACTGTTTTGTCGGTGTTTGAAATGAGACGATTTGCATGGAACCAAGTTGAAAGGTTAGACAAAACTCTTTGAACGTTGGCGTATTACATAAAAAATTAGATTCGTCAGCAAAAAGAATCATTTTGCAATCTGATGTGGAGGATGGCATGTCGTCTACATACAATAAAAAGTGTATAGGGCCGAGAATTGAACCTTGGGGTACTCCGTAAGTAAGTGGCTTTGTTTTTCAAAGACAACGCTTAAGTATTTTTAGTATAGAATATTACGACATGTATGTATCTATCTTTTAAATAAGAAGTTAACCATTGATATGTAAGTCCAGTAATGAATAAAGAATGCAATTTGGAAAGGAGAACTCCACGGTCAAGAGATGTGATAACATCGTTTAAGAAAGAAAATATGGCGCTTGTAGTGGAAAAGCATTTCTGAAAACCGTGTTGATCGTCAGAGAGAATGTTATATATTGATACAAAAATCTACAAGTCGCTTATAGAACAATTGTTCTGGGATGTTTGAGAAAGTGGGTAGTGGAGATATTGGCCGATAATATCCAACATTAAGTTTGTTTCCTTTCTTGTGTAAAGGTTTCACTTTAGCTCTCTGAAATATGTTAGAAAACACCCCTTCCGATAAAGAATTATAAAAAATATTCATGAGTGTATTTAATATAACGTGGGACAAAAATTTAACAATAAACTCGGTTCTATCATCTACGCCTGCTGAAAATTTGTTTTTTAATCAGGTGATGATTCTCATGACTTCACTGGCGTTAGTTTCGGAAGTGAACATAGAATTGGGTACGTGGGTGGATATAATTGGAGAATATCGATTTGGAGATATTGAGTTCGATATTTTACCTACTTCTGAGAAGTAAGAATTAAACAAATTTGAGATGACCTGAGGATTTGATACGATTTTGCAATCATTTAGTAGAGAAATATTTTCTTCGCAATTTTCAAAAGTTGAAGTGTAATTTTTAACATTAATCCACATGGCTTTCGTCCGGTTGTTCGATTTTAATACCTATCTGTAGTTTTCCATAACTTTAGCTGCATAGACTACTTTTCGAAGAATAGTCTTATATTTACGAAAATAATCATGGAATTCGAGTGGTTGATTATAGTGTTTTGAAAGATAGTATAAAGGGCGTTTTTTTAAACAAATTCTTATTTCTTGGGTGATCCATCTATAGTATTTCTTTCTATTAATTAACTTGCGTTTGATGGGAAAGCAAGAGTTGTAATGTTTTATGAATATTAAGATAAATACATTTAATTTTGCCGCCGGTGTTTCGGCTATTGTAAACATCTTTCCATGTTTCTTCACGCGTATAATTTATAAATGTGGATAGACTTGAGTCATTTAACTCTCTTTAAAACTTGTAAAGGATTTTAGGTGGTTTTAGTTTATCATTAATAGTCAATTTTTGAGTAAGGTGATCGCTGTATCCGGCGATAAACACCAGAGAAATGCAAGATTCCATTGTTGACGATAATTTGATCTAGCAATGTTTGAGATGAACCGGAGAGGCGAGTGGGGTCGTTTATCGTAGTAATAAGGTTGAAGGAGTCGATAAGATTCTTGAATCGATTAATTGGTGAATGTGCAGAGTCGGATGTACTCAGGAAATCGATATTGAAATCACCCCATATAACGATAGATTTAGTCGATTTAGTGTGATATGTTTTAAAACAATTTCGAAGTTCCGAAAAAATATGTCAAGATCTGATTGAGAAGGTCTGTAAATACCAGTGTCGGTCAGATCAACTCCAGAAAATTTGAACACTCTATCTAGGCATACGTTCTCGTAGCCTGTCAGTGGAGAAGATAAAATATCATTACGAACATAGATACTCATACCTCCGTGGGGATTTTTCATTTAAAATTTTGCCGACAGTAAGAACTTGCTAAATAATAATTAGATATAGCAGTATCATTATTTTTGTTAGTTGAAAGCAAATGTTCTGTGAGGCATATCAAGTCGAATGGATTTTCATGTACCAAAATTTCAATGTCTGTCAATTTGCTTGAAAGGGATTGGACATTATGATTAAATTTATTTATTTATTTTTCGCAAAGAGTTTGTTATTCTCGAGAAATGCAATCGAAGTTAAGGGCATGGGGAGTTTGAATTTGGCACAGCTTCTAGTTCTTGATGAAGTCCGCACACTGCACCCCAACACGATTGTCAACTTCGTACCCACATCGTACTCTTGGGCGCAAGTTGTAACTGTATATGGGGGCGGGATGTATGAATAGATGAGAACATGTGAATTGAGGAAGCAGTAGGTGAAAGAACGGGGACAGGGCAAGAACTGTGTATGGAGATAAAAGGAGGTGGTGGTGATGATGTGGTATGATCAGAGGGAGGTGGAGGAGGAGGTGATGAGGTAGGAGCAGGAGGAGGTGGTAAAAAGATTAAGAAATAATGCTATTCCTGTTAATCTTGAAGCTAAATTAATCTCTTTCGATGACAAAAATATTTTTCCCAGTATCCCTGCATCTGATTGTAAAACTCTTATGTGACACCCTAGACTCCGCGTCTTACCCCCTCTTTGTAAAAACAGAACTTTAAAACCTATTTTCTCTTTGCTTAGATGTGAATTATTTTAAATTTGATAATAAATTCTATCAACAGAACTCAGGTTTACCCATGGGTTCACCCCTCTCTCCATTACTTGGAGACTTATTTATGGACAATCTTGAAAAACATATTTTTGACTCTGGACATTTTCGTCTACCTAACATCATTTATTGGTACCGCTACGTAGATGACGTAATCACTCTTTGGACAGGAACGCAGAGACAACTTGACATTTTTGCTCAATTTCTCAATTCACTTCGCCCTAACATAACCTTTACCACAGAAATTGAAAATGACAATAGAATACTCAATTTCCTAGACCTCTCTATTTCATTAGTAAACAATCGCCACCGGTTTGACATATTCGGGAAATACACATTTTCAGACACAACCATTCACAATTCCTCACAACACCCTCCTTCGCACAAACACGCTGCCTTCCACTCCATGGTATATCGTCTGTTCACCATTCCACTCTCACCAAATAAAATCAAAAACGAAATAGACACAATAAAAGTTATAGCATCAAACAAAGGCTACAATACTTCTCTCATTGATACTATAATTACTAAGAAAGTTAGATTATATCACACAAAGAACCACACATCACTTTCTCCAAACAATAATATTCAAACCAGACATGTAATCTCTTTCATAGGCTCTCTCTCACTTAAAATCTCGAAAGAATTTCCTTCTGTTGTCATGGAAATCATTATTTTGTTACTTCCGTTTAGTCAGTTCATTATAACCTCTCAGCCTCGCACTCTTTAACTTCGCCTTCTGCCTGAAAACATCTTTCAATTCTATAAGATTCTGGTGACTGTTACGTTCACATAGATCAATCCCGGCTTCAGAACAATTTTGGGTGAGTTTCTTCTTAAGATTACTTGAGCGGACCTCTTTCAAGTATTCAGAGATTAATTAAACCTTTGCTCGAAAGTCGAGAACGTTTTGTTCAAGTCTGATCTTCCAAGCTGGCTTTCTCTTTTTATTCTGCGGTGAGTATGGAGTAGGCTGGTAAGTCCCTTGTCATTTATCTTCAATGACAGCTGCACAGTATACAAATAGCATGATTTCTTCCAAATCACTACTTCCCTTTAGATATTGTGAAAGTAAGATATTAACTTTAGTGATAAATGGCTCTGCTTTTTAAATAGTGGAATGAAAAGCCTTTTGGAAGCATCTGTGCCACGGTAGAGTTCCATTAGACTGAAAAACCGTTCTGCGGTCTCATTCCAGTTGTGTGGAATCGCTCCTCCATTGGACGTTTCAAGTTGTCCTTCATTATCATTAATAGCAGTTAATGATTCATGTCCTATTTCTTGTGAAGTTTCTGTGGCTTCCAGGTTTTGAAAGACTATATGAGGATGGTATAGTTCATGACCAACCTTCTTGCGTACTTTCTCTAGTTAATTTGCTAACAGGTAATTTCTGTTAACAATTGACTTTTATCTGTCCACGATGTTTTGTTCAGTTAATTCTAGTTCTGGCCCTAATCCTACTAAATTCCTGATGAAGGAGATGTCGATACCCTGCTCGTGGTTTGTCATCACATTCGTTGACATGGTAAAATGCTCGCATAACATTTATATTCATCTCTCCATTTTATTCGTCGTGTGACTTCTCTTCGAACTCCTCTATGTGCAGTCACTCTTTGAGCTTGAGGGGACGAACGCGCAGACTTGAGACGGACTTGCCAGATCGCTGACCGCGATAGATCTTCCTGGAGCGGTTGCTTTTTTTTTGTCTGGGTTCCGGCTCCTTAAAACCCTGCAACCGACGACTCGCATGCTGTCACGCCTATCATCGGCTCTAGACGTGTGCCCTGGCGCTCGCTTCCCAGACAGCGGCAGTTTTCCGAGGTTATCATTACTAATTCACTCCATATTGCTATGGGTTACAGCTATTATCGGTAGCTGCCACCTATCCTTCGGTGAATATCCCTGCAAGGTTATAGGGCGGGATTAGTAATGGGGTGAGTTAGGAATAATATGGAAGAGGGGAAGAACGGAATCCACCCAGGGAGTAAGAAAGGTCTTTGTGGAACACACTTCGTCTGACTTCTCCACTGAGATATGTCCGGCTTGGGAAACCCTGCCGGCATAGCCCTCAACTTCATTAAAGCACGCAAACCCTCGCCACCCGCACGGACAGTGCTTCGATAAGGTGGTGTCCCCTGGGAAGGTTATTATAATAATCATTATTATTATTTAACGTATTTTTTTATGTAGTCCCCGCTCGATAGGATATCACATAGAGAGCAATATTCAAGTTCGAGAAAATACGTCAAGTTAGACAATCTACAAGTCGGCAAGATAATTTTTCTACAAAAAAGCTCTTCAGAGTTCTTGTAAGACTTTGACAAGCATAATATGATATATTGTTGTCTAAGTAAAAGTAGCTAGAGAACTACGACACTAAACCATTTATTTGACCCGAAATTAAATACAAAACCTTCAGTATTGTTGTAAAGGGTAAAATAGATCTTAAAATTTGAGCTATAATATATTCACCACATATAGACAGAAATACACACAGCAGTACAGAGAATATATCCATACGTTCTAAATTGCTACGTTATGCAACTCCAAGTGTTCCCCAACAATTAAAAAATGCTTCTTCATAACTTATGCTTCAAACAGAGAGTGCGTTACAAACCAGTGTTGTTCTCTATCACGTTTTACGCCATGAAACGTAGCAACATGAGCTCACATAATGATGAAACTGAATCTCCCTGTTGCACTATGGACTGGATGGCCGATCTAGCTGGAAATAAGTAAAAGAAACATTCATTTTGAAAAATTATTTGGTGCGAACGTTAGGCAGACCCTTCGAGATACATGTTTCTCAACTTTGAGGTCAATAAAACAGTTTAGTCTTAAATTTCCTCGGACCTAGAGCCTTTCATCTGCTACCGCCATAGTACTTTCACTTCACTCACAAACCGTGTATCCGAGAGCTTGTGTCTCAGTGCTACAGCTACTTTTGACACCAATTCAACATGGAACATTGAGAGAAAGGTGTAATATTTCAATAAAATACAATGTTCTTTGATTTTCTTTTGTATTTTTATTATCATGATTTGTCTTTCAATGCACTGCATGAAAACAAAAATTACCTTATTCTTTTCTAATTAAAGTGACGTATAACACGTGGTGCATGGAAGCTCCCGTTGAAACTAACTGTAACATACACTTTGATCTATACACTTTAAAGTCAGTTAAGAACCATAAAACATTGTCATATTTATTTTTATACCTTGATCGGTGGTACGAAATAACCAGACGAGAATTGCTTGACGTCCTTAACGCTCGAATGCCCACTCAGGACACAATAAAAAGTTTCATTGCAGACAAAATTTGTTTAAGAAACAGCTCTATAAACAGTCTTAAATGTTCGTGTAAAGCTGTGACAATATTTCAGAAAGATTTCCGTCAGAAACGGAAATGTTTCAATAATCGCTTCATAATTTTTTGTCCAAACATAAGGAATGATACCACAAGCCAGAAACAATGCATAACAATAGAGTGACAACAGATGGCTTCGACGAAGGCTGCGGCGTCACATCTAGTTTTATTTCCCTTCCATTATGTAAAGTTTATAATAAAAATTTTAATTATAAGAATTTATGATAGATTTATTGCTCTTCTTATCTTTAGTATTCCCATTACTATCCTGAGTATGAAATGAGTATAACGTGGATACAGTTTACAAAAAATCTCTCATTTTATACACAAAATTAATAACAAAAAAATAATGTTACAACAAAAATAAAAACATAATCAGTCGTAATTGTTACGAATGAACTATTTTCATTTATTTTCATTAAATGTTATATTCAGAACCAGTCATTGGTGGCAGATTTTAATAATTTCCAGCTAGATTTCCCATCCAGCCCGCTGTGCGTTGTTTCAGAGATCTGATACACTTCTGTTATTGCCGACAATAGGTGAACCACATATGTTTTGTGGTCTACACTTAACATCACTGCATCCACTTAATAGCCGCTATTCGCCGCAGGCTGTTCTGAAGTTCGAAACCAGCTTTTTCTGTGTGTGTGTACCTCAAAATTGCTTGAGCAACACCACCCCAATCATAGCAATCAGGTTCCGCAAAATATTCGTAGTGGGTTATACACATTGATGACTTCAAGAAGATAATTTTGCTCATAAAGCGAAATTATGGAATTCAGTAATTATAATTCTACGGAAGAAATTTAAATAAATTCGATGAAACGAAATATTCTGCACAATTTAGGTAATGTCTTTGTGTAACAAGAGTGGTTCTTTATTCACAAAACCCCATACTCGAAGCTTCCAACGTAGAAATTTCGAGTTGTAACGACGTAGTTACAAAGTCGTCAAAGTCGTGGCGACGTCAAGAAACAACGTCGTGAAGACGTTGCCAACAGGTATGATTCAACATCGGAGAACAGCATCTTTACAACGTCGTAAAAACGCTTATTCGACGCAGGGTAACAACGCCAAAACAACGTCGTCAACACGACTTTCTTTACAATGTTGAGTTATCATTTTTATTACAATTTTTATGGAAATTTTTCATCGTCTTAACTCGTTACGTCATATTCTATGAGGCTTGTAACACACATTCCTGTAACGACTTGTTTTACAACCACTATCTGCCAAGTCCGACAGCTTGATTCGATGTAGGATCCTTTGAATCTCAAGGCGAACACGCTACCACTGAGCTACTGCATCATGGCGAAAATACAAAGTTTTCATCCCCTTGTAATTGCTCTGTCATACTATTGGTACCACGAATAGTAAACACGTAAAATAGTAATCTCCGTAAATAAGTAAAAGATAGGATGTTCTCGGCAAAATTAATTCTTGGCGTAATATTCACCTAAGTAGAGTACCAACTTCCACTACCAGATGGCAGTGAAAGACGGAACGTCGAAATTACAAATGTGGTTCCGACCATAGAGTTGCAACCAAAGAGAAATGGGTCACAGTTAACGGGAGCAGACACCCATGCGCTATTCTTCTTCTTCTTATTATTATTATTATTTCAATTTCAGCCTCTTGTGGCTGGAATTTACCTGCTCCCGGGTGGATTGTCAAGAGAGCTAGGGTCTGTGGTGTTCCTATTGTAGTTGTTATTATTGTTATTGTTGTTGTTGTTTTTACTTATTTTTCAGCATACCTGGTAAGTATTTTGAATCGCGTCCAAGGAAGTTCCACTTCCCTTAGGTTGCGTCTCCTAGACAAATTCTTAGTTTCACACTTTCCTGATAATATGAGTCGTCCCCAGAATGACCATTTTTTGAAACTCAGATAGATAGGTCTTTCCAGGAAATTGTCCTCTACATATTTGTTCTCTGTTACCGTGACTCCGAGAATAAGAAAGCAGGCTTTTGTCTTCATTCCACACATTCTTTGGCATTCAATAGCCAGGTCTTTATATTTGAGCAGTTTTTCTGCCTCTTTGCTCACAACATTCATGTCATTAGGAATAGAAACATCCCTTATTCTCCTTATCCTTCACGACAATATCAGGCCTATTTGCATTGATTGTCCTGTTAGTAATTATTGGTTGGTCCCAGAGGATTGTGGCTTTCTCATTGGAGTTCACAGAATTAGGTTCGTGTTTATACCAGTTTTCTTTCACAGAGCACCCAAAAGCTTTACATATATGCCAAACTCTGTTGTGCCTTACCAAATACTCATTCTTAGCCAAAATGGGGCATCCTGAAACTAACAGGTCGATTGTTTCTTGCTTCTCTCTACGTAGTCGGTATAGACCATCTGTGTCCTGATGTAATATCATTTTTTCGTAGTTCTTGGTTCTTATTGCTTGGTCTAAATAGCAGTAACCAAAGCTTTCGTTTCTCCTTTCAGGTTACAATTTCTTAGCCATGAAAATGAGGCTCCTTCATTAATATCTTCAGCGGTAATCCTTTTGGTAAATTTACCATGAAGATTTTTTTTTCATGTGTGCCTGATTTCTTGATAGCACAGTTCTTGGGCTTGTGTAATGGCAGTTTTTCGGTCCTGTGAGTTTTCATTTCCGAAAATTTCTTCTTGAAACGATTGTCCTAGTCTATATAACGATTTACTGGGTGATTTATTTTCATCACATCTTTCGATAATTTTCATATAGTTGGAATGTGGTTTTCCTTTCATGTACATTCGCAGTCCCATTGAATGTATTTTCGAGATTGGTTAGGCCAATCTTTTCTTCGAACGTACAATCGATCCGCATCCGCTCGAGGATGCATCATCTTATGCATAGTGAGGAGTTTTCGTTTTTTTCTAGCCATCCGATTGAAATGAGTCACAGACCAATCAAGTATTCCCATGCTGTATCTTACTACTGGAACAGCCAAGGTGTTAATGGCCTGTATTTTATTCTTTGACGTTAATTCAGTCCGTGACACTTCTCGGACTCGTCTTACGTACTCTCTCCTCACTTTCTCTTTCATGGTAGCATGTTGAATACCTCCTCGTTCAACGATTCCTAAATATTTATAGCAAATATCTGATTCTAATCTTCTGATCTCATCTTGATTTGAAACAATAATACTGTCTTTATTAACAACCTTCCCTCGGACTAAAGAAAGTTTTTCTTACTTTTCTGTCAAATTTCATATTTGTCTTTCTGCTGAATTCAAACAATACTGGTCATAGTTTTCTAAATTATTCTTCATTACTCGCAAATATCTTTTAAGTCATCCATGTACAGTAAATGTGACACTCGTACTTTTTGTCCTTTCATTCGGTATCCACTTTGCATTTGTTGTAATCGTCAACTCAGAGGAATATGACATGTGCAGAAAAGGAGAAGCGGTAAAGAGTCTCCTTGAAAAATTCCTCTTTTAATCCTCAAGCCTGCTATGTCCATGTTGTCGTTGTTTTGGTCTCTCATTGTGTTGTTTGCCATTTGCTTTGTGTAGACTTCACAAAATCAACTATTTTTTTATTTTCGTGGAGATGATTGTGGATTTTTATTATCCACGAATGGGGCACACTATCAAACTCCTTTTGATAATCAATCCATGCCTTTTTTTTTCTTTTGCAGTCATCGATGATAGCTTTACTTACGAGTTGATCTTTACATCCAAATGAATCTTTACAGCAGCCTTTCTATTCTCTAGCATTATGTTTTACGCATCCAAGAAGACCGAAATTCGTTGCGCTGTTGTGCTAGTAAGTAAAAAAAATTGTAGATAGTGGGAAGGCATGTGATAGGTAGGTGGTTCTTTGTGTTTCTTGTATCTTTGTTCTTCGGAGTAGGTATGTCATTCCTACTGTAAGGCAATCTGGTGTAATGCATGGATTTTCAATCAGTTGGTTGAAGCAGCTGGTAATTGTGGTATGTAGTGAGGAGAAGTTTTTGAACCAGTAGTCGTGTATCTTCTAATTCCTGGCGACTTCCAGTTCGCTGTTTTCTTGATGGAGCCCTTTACTTCATTTACAGTGATGTTTTCCCACGACATATGCTTTATTGCGTTGGGTAAAGTCATGTCTTCATGTTTGACTTCATTTCCCCCGTATGGAATTCCAGAATGCATAGGTCTTCTCTTGTCCTGGCATTCCGTTATTTCCCTTGCTTTTGTTTTAGGAACCTGCAGAAAGCTATAGGGTCATCTATGAATCTTCTGTTTTGAATATACTGCAGTTTTCGCATGTGATATCTTCGAATCCGGAGGGCTTTTGCCAAAATTCTTTGCTTGATAGCTTCAATCTTTTCTTTTAGTTGTCCTTCCTTTATTTGCTATTTCTCAAAATATGCTTTCTTGAAACTCTTTTTCCATGCTTTCTCTCTTTTCCTTTGGATTCTTTTCAATCTCTACAACCTGAGATAAATCTTTTCTGAGATTCCCTTTCTGCTCATTATTATTATTATTATTATTATTATTATCTAGACGCAATAATAATACAAAACAAATCAAAGTTTCTCAATTGTAAAATTTTCTATTTTCTTGAAAACAATTATAGTTCAAATAAAATTTCCTGAAGAAAAGAATTTATCATATTTTCACCTTGTAAACTTAAGTTTCTAATTGATTTCCAAGCTATGCACAACGAATTGCGTACTAACTGAGCCAGAATGTATCTAATTGAGCATGTTAGTATTATTTAAATAATATAAAAATAATATCATAATCTATAAAAAGAAAAATCTTAACTATGCGAGTCAACATCACTGTATAGTACTATGAGCGATATTTCTATCAAACAATACGATTGTAACGCTATTAAAAGCATCTGTGAAGCAAGATATACATAATGGTGTTCTTGCACTCAAGATAATAAGGTGTATTAAATAAAGAAGATTTTTTAAATTATTTCTCATTGTAAATGTTTATTTATTAACAATTATACATGTATATATTTTTATAAATTATAAAATTTCATATTTCTTATGTAACTTCAACATAAAAAGAATCATAAAATGAAATTAGCGGGAAGGGTGCAAGCTTTTGAATTACCCTAAGAGGTGTCTAATATAATACAGCAGCAAATTCCATATGGACACCCCTGTCAAATCAGATCCGTTTGATATTGGCAGAATGACAGCGCCCTATGTCCCAAGTGAATAGTTTACGATCCGTTCCTGCCTACATCAGAGAAGCGCCATAGCTTCCGTTGTGTAGCGCCTGAGGTCACGGGTGGACCCCGAGATATCGAACTCCTGCAACACAGGTAAAGTTTTCCTCGTACAGTTATGTGTGGAAGTAAAGCATTGATACAGACTCGATGTATTTGGAATGCATGCTCAAAATACATTAGACTCACTGTTGTCTAGCCTTTAAGAAATACATAAAAATAGCAAAATATTCAATGCTAATGATTTATAATTCATTCTTACAAGTGCAAAACCACTTGACTCAAATGTTCGTATATTATTTGTCTTTCAAAGATGCAATCAATCATATTTTTCAATCCACCATTTAGTATTGCAACAAAACCAGTTGCGACAATCATAATAGGAGATTTCGAAACTATTTTTATAATTTGCATATAACAAAAGATTGTTGTTTCAGGTGTCATTCATGATCACCAAATGAATAAAACGATATGTTTAGATACAAAAACCGTGGTATATTAATTAGATCATGATATTAGAAGGAAATTTGAAAAATTTAATTTCGAAAAATTCTTTTTAAGTGAATTTCATACAAAACAAGACGTAAATATTTCAAAATAATATTTTTAATATTTTTTCTCTGGTTTTATTTATACATTGTAACACACACGCTCGTACTCATGCATATCAAAAATTCTAGAAGGGTGTTCAGATATATTATCAAAAAATCTTTACATGAAAAAATTAAGGTGATATGTTCATCAGGTCCTTAGATATTCGAAAAGTAGTGTACTATGTCGTTAGTGTCTGGTCCTTTGCACCATTAAATAGTGAATTATTGACAAACTCGGACATTCGTTCTCATATATTTAAATTATTAATTTTAACATACAAAAATCAAAATTGTTTCTCAATGAGGCTAGAAAGTATAGAGAAAGTAAAAAGTAATCAAAAATTTCACATTTTACCTTCTTTACCCTTGTAATATTGAAATTAAATTCCTCTTTCTCAGTGAGTCTCTAAGACGACATTCCGTAAAAATGTGTGCTTTATCTTATATTAATATTTCATACGGAGTCCAAATATATTAAAGAAAATCATTATAATGTGCAAAACTGATTTATTGCATAATCACTTTACGATTAAAAACATATTCAATATGGTTCTGGACAAAAACGTTACGAGGCCAAGACTCTAGCCTCCTTTTCAGGTTCTTTACATTCCTTTAGGTTGCACTACTATCAAATGTTGATAAGCTAGTAATAAAATATTGTGAAATTCACATGTCAAATTTTAAAACATTAATATTTGGGTCGGTACTCTTTTCGTTTAAACTCCAACTTACAACAATGAAAAGATGTACAACATGATAGTACAATGCCATTTACATAAATGTCAGATTTTAGATTTGCTATAAACCTTTCCAAATATTTATGTTTTAAAATTTGAAATGTGAATTTCACAATGTTATTATATTATTAGCATATAATATCACTATATTATTCACACATAAAGAAGAACGACTCTTTATTTATCATAGAAAGCCCTCGTATCCCAAACTACAAAAGAAATTTCTTTTAAAATAATAAATCATTAACATCTAAAATATATATCTGGAGTGTCAAAATGCGAGTAAATTTTACTAAGTAATTAAAAAAATTTATTGGATATCAAAATATTTAGTAAATTTTCCTTAAAGGAAGTACAAAACAGGACATTCAAACAATTTAAATCTTATGGAAAATCTCGAGGCATAGAGTACGGTCTAAAGCGAGGATACGCATATAGAGAAAATGATACTGCACATATAATCACAAACATAATAGTAACGAGAAGATTTTGCATGTAATTCACTTGCTCACGACGCATTCGTAATTCAAGAGCAGCATACATGTGTGCTAATTCTTCAGCAAAATCTGCAGTGTACGCTCTTTCACCGCTGAAGAAGTTAGGTTGTGACGGATCCGAGATGACAAACCGTTGACTTGTCGCTGAGATGTTGGAGGATTCGAACGTGGAAAACGACGATGCTCTTTGTGCTCTGTGACATTGGACTAAATTAGGACGTTTTAGTTGCTGTAGAGAGCTTTGACCTTCCAAACGATGACTTATATGATCTAGCTCTCGTTTAATTCCACTCAATCGCTTCGAATATTTACTGTATTGCTTGCGAATACATGGAACATTACAGACATCCAACCATAACCCTTCAACAGATCTGTACTGAAGAGGCAATAATATTCTTTCGTGTTTACGAAGATTCTTTGCCATTTCCTTGTTTTACAATTCAAAAATTTTTACTTTATCTAGTTTTATATTTTCGTTTTTTTCCTGTTTTCACTGATAATTTTGTACTCAAAACACTTTAGTTACTTTTACTAAATTAAAGGGTATCGTAGCAACTGACAAAAGAATAATGAAATGCAAGATTCTTAGCATTGAGAAATTAGAAGCCATGATATCTATAAAGGTATTAATCACTTTTTTTCGATGGTTAATGGAATTACATCCCCGGATACTAATGTATATTTTATTTATGGTCATGGGAACTAAGAAAATTTATATTTAATTCTTTCGAAATACATGAGCATAAAAAAGTCTGTTAGAAACCAGCTAATTAATTTTACCTGAAACTGATTACTTTCAAACTTTGTATTTTGCATTACTTCTTTAACTATTTTATTATTATCATTGCCTTTGAAAATACAATTGAATAGTTTATATAGTTGTGAAGCCCTTTGAGCATTGATGACGTACTTATTGTATGGATATGAGGGTCATGAGGAAAATTTCAGAAAATGTTTTATATGTCATTTTCATTCTATCCTATAAAATAATCAATTTCCTGCTAAAATAAGTCTCCTTTACCCAACCTTTCATAATATTTTGTCCAGTAGAATGTAATTGCATAGAACGATTTGTCTAGCAGTGATATAACTCTTCCCGGCTTTGCTCGTGAGTTTTGGTTGAGATGCAGTTTCCTCTATGTTATAACTAATTTCTGTATAAATATCACATATACGTATGAAAGTTCTTATGATACTTAAATTATTATATGATATTTAGCAAAAATTATAAAAACCCCGTTGAACTAAATTTCAACTTAAGCCACCTGAAATACTTTCGGAATCAAAATTTCGAAATATCATTTGTTAGGCCGGTATTACACTGTCATATTTCTATGTCATATCTTTATGATCAAAGATATGACCGTGTAATGCACAAGCTTTGAACATAAACAAACTGTGATCATAGATCTATGAAATAGGTTCTCATAGAGAGAATCTTTGATCATATCTTTCATCACATCTTTGATTATAAATATGACATATAAATTTAACCGTGTAATATCGGTGTATAGAAAGCTTAATGCGTATGACGCATATGTCCATTCTTCTTCCGAGAAAAAATCTCTTTGCGAGTTGGAGGTCCTTGTGTTATCCGCCAATCTAATACGCGTCGATTTAATTGGAAATTAGGGAAATAATTTCTGAGGAAAGTACTACAAGTGGGATTACTCCATAAATTCGTGAGCTAGCAGATTACTGCTTTAATATAATTCAGGTGTTGTGAACGACCTCATAAGCCATTTTTCATAAATTGTTATAGCTGACTACATGACTCAAGGACCTATATGTGTATAAATGTTGTGTATTTTCATGTTTGACATTAGTCAATTCTCAGTTTGTCAAATTAAACTAGTCAGTGCCTTTTCACATTGATTTTGACTTTATTCTTACTTCGTAGTTAGTTTATTTGTAGTTATTTTTCCATCTGTAATTTTAATTTATTTATTTTGGAGGGTATTCTTTTACTAAAGAACACGCAGATAAATTTCAGATTATTGACAATTCGTAAGCTCAAGGTACTAAAAGTTGATTATCCCGACACCTAAAATTTTCGAATTACTCCTTAAACCCTTATGTGAGCAACGTAAACTGCTCAGTTAACAAATTAGTAAAATAGTTACGTATGGAATTATCATTCGTTACATTCATGGTTACACAGCAGAGTAACTGAGTAAGTAAACCATGGTTCGAATACCTTTGCGAAAAATATTTTGTCATACGACCATTTTGTGAGATATTCGAGCGAAGCTCGGTCACCTAGACTCAATTAACTCAGCCGAATTGAAGAAAACTCTTGATGAAATCACAATAGATGAGCACGGCACAATGGTATCTATTTACGTACAAGCATTATTCACCAACATCCCTTCGGACAATTTCATTCAAATAATTAAAAGTAGGTGGGAAGAAATTACCCCACATACCCACCCATGAGACTTTCTTTAGAAATATTAATATTTATTTTAGAATGAGGTTATTTATATTCGAGAGAACCATTTTAAACAAATTCTTGGTACTCCGATGGGTGGGCCAATTAGTCCTGTCTTAGCTAAAATGTTAATGAATTATTTAATTTTAAATTCAATGGGAAAGATTCAGGACATCAAGCTCATTAAAATATACATTGTATAATTAAAATATACAAGTATTTAATTCATACCATGATAGATTAAAATTCACGATGGAAAAAGAAGTTGATTGCAAATTACCATTCTTGGATGTGATGGTACACAGGGAACAAAATGGACAAATCGTTACCAATTGGTACCAAAAACCTTGCTCGTCAGGAAAGATGATCAATTTTCTTTCTAACCAACCGCTCCACCAAAAAGAATTTGTGCTTACAACTTCTATAAGTAAATTCTCTCAGTACTGAATCTTTTCATGAATCGAACAAAGGTATTATTACAAAAGTCCTTAAACTTAACAACTTTCACCGTAGGCTAATTAATAATCTCATTAATAAGGCGACTGTTAATATACGAGAAACTACCATTAGTAAAACACTAGACAATGTTTAAGTCAAATGTGTAAAACTTTCATATAACAAGAATCTAAGTGAAAGGATAAACAAAATCTTTAGACAAGAACCCCTAATGAAATGCTCCTTTTATAATATGAAGAAAGTAGGAAATTTATTTACTAATCTTAAGGACACGAGACCTAAAGAACTCAGATCCAATTTTATTTATAAAACTCAATGTTTACACTGCAGTGCCAATTATATAGGATGTTCCACCTAATATTACAAAGCCAGGATGTACCAACATAAACACTCGATAAAATGTAACAACAAGAAAACAGCATTAGCCTACTCTGAAAAACACAATGTTGTCATAGATAATTCTATTATTGTGAAAACAGACCAGGTTGAAAAGAAACTTAAATGGTTGGAGATGCTGTACATAAAAAACAACTAAAACACAAACAATGCTCTTAACTATACAACAGATATAGCAGGTTTCCTTAATGTATATGATAATGTGTATAGTAAAATTTACAAAATCACATAAACACCAAAAGTTAAAGAATAGAACGTAGCTGTTACATAGGTATTTTAAAATCTGTATGGTAATTTTGTAAATTAATGAAAGTTTATAAGTGTTCAAGAATAGATGTAGATTTAATTACAATTCACTTATGTGTATTTATAAGATGTTGTTATATTATACTAAATTGGTCAATGTTAATCAAGTAATTTTGTAATACTGTGCAATGTATTTGATAATACTGTGTTTTGTAATATTGTGTTGGCTTGTATTATGTAAACTTGTTTATGATATTTTGGTAGTATTGTATTTTAATTCTTTGATGATAGTATAATAAGTTTTGTATTTTTTAATTAATAACTTTTTTATGATATTTAGACTTGCGAGAAGTATAATAAATTTTGTAAATGTTCAAATAATGATTTTATGATAATTTTTTGTATTGTGTGATATGAAATGTAATAAGGTTTAGGAACTTGGAGGTACAATAGGTTGCGTTAGTACTTAGTTTGTGACACGAAGGTGACGCAACGATTGGTGGTATGAATAAAAACCCCTAATTGCTCTTTCTCGCATTTTTGTTGTTGTAGGATAAAATTCAATCGATATGAATAAAAGTTACGAGCATTGCCTCATGCTCTTCTCAGACCGAGGCTAAATTCATATCCTAGACATGCGCGAGCTTTGCCTCGGATTCGTATGAATAAAGATGTAGTATGTACTCTTTTCTCGAAGCTTTGCCTCACCACTTTCCGAGTCACCTATGTACTATACCATGTTCATTTCTTTTACTTCCATTTGTGCATCGGTTTGTTTTTACGCATATCGCGGTAATTAGGACAGTCATGTACATGGATATTGTAAACGCACGAAGTGAAAAGGTGTATAAACCTAGAAGATTAGATAGAGTACGGAAAGAACTTCAAAGATTTATTCAGGTTTACGGAAAAAAATGTGATTCTGCTAACGCAACATATTTTTGGAGGAGAGAATTATGAAAGAGAAGGAGGTGACTTGTGAAATAAAGCTAAGATGAGGACATTTTTGCGGCTAGTGGGAGACCCAGGATTTCAAAGGGGTATGGGAGGAGTTATATGAATTCATCAGTCAAGAGTGTCGAAAATAATGTTAGAGGTTATGGACAAAATCTTACAAACTGCATTAAAGTGGATCAATTTCCCCGTCACAGAAGAAGATGTTAATGTAGCTAAAAAAACTGGAATGTAATGTATTCTTTTCCTGCTGCTATAGGTATTTATTGTTTCCATGTTGCAATAAAAAAATTTGATCATGGTGATGATTATGTCAACAGGAAAGGTTATGTCAGTTTGACTCCGAGGCTACTTCTGATGCCAATAAAAAGTTCATAAGTGTATATGTGTCATAGTCTGGATCAATATATGATGCAAGAATTTTGAAAAATCTGAATTTTTTAGAGCTTTTTCCGGTTTTCCGAAGATAATATGTGCCTGTTTACTCCGGTATTGGAGACGAGAATTTCGAAAGGAAAGATGATTTCATTCCATATGATACGTTAATGATATTTTTGGGAATAATACCTAATATGGGATTTCTAAGTTTTGTGATATAAGATAAATGGTTTTACCAATGAACGTTATAAAAACTATATATGGAATAGGTGATTGATTGTTGGCGTATTTACAAATTAAATTAAATTGTGACTCGCCAACCATATGCCTATTGATAGAGTCGACTTTCGACAGCATAGCGGTCATCTTCAGTATTCTAAAATGAAAATAATATATACAAATAGAGGTAATTACACAGAAATAAACAGAAAATAAACACAATAACATTAAAGGGACACAAGGCGAGTAAATTGACCGTACTAACCTTCCTCTGGTCAAGGAAAAGTAGTAAATGTGTTCCTTGTTTTATTTTTGTGCTTGTATGGACATGCGAATATTAAATTTCTTCCCTTGTTTATAAAAATACTAATAAATAATTAGTGATTGGTAAGAGTTGTTGTGAAGCATGTATCCATTCAGTTATGACTGGTACTGGGTTTGATGGAAGATCCTCAACAACCTACTCTGTTGTTTCTAAACTTTGTGCTCAATGCCGAAAAGATTGAAAGAGTATTCTACGGATGTATTCAGACGTGTACACTAAAATATTGTACATGTGCGAGTGCAGAAAACTTGCTACTTTCTTACAATGAACTTACTCTGTTCATTCACCTATGAAATTAGACTAATTATTTTGTTTTGTCATAACCTATGGAAATATATGGTTTAGTAATAAATAATTTCATAAGACAGACTATAAGCGATGGCACTCAACGAAGGTCGGAATTAATTGTCACTTTGGTGTGGTCTGCACACAGAGTTAAAAATTTTGATAGTCCACGAATTGTGCAATTATATAGATTAAAGTGCAGCTAGACTCTAAATAGGCTCTGGATATGTACAATTTAACTAGTCGGAGACGAAGTGAGCGTGTAACTTTACAGCGAGTAAGAGAGAGCGACTCGACATTAGTGAACGCTAGCACGTAGCGCGCGAGAGAGACACTAGCGCGTTGCGCGCGAGATTGATGTTCTCGTCTTTTCTAACAAGTTCTTGTTCCCTTGGTTACTTCGTATTTTGGGATTGGTTGGATCACTGAATTTAGTCACTTGTTTTTGAGTTTCTATAGTTTCTGTTGATATAGTTCGTACGTCACTTAGAGATACATTGTTATTAGTATTTCATTTGTTTGCTACTAGAAAGAGTTTTTGAATATGGAGGAATATGAAAGTATATGCATTCATTTGCTAACTTCTAGAAGGTTATTCTATTCACTTGTCAATAAGTAGAATATGTAGCAATCTGCTACATATGGAATTGACATCCTGTTTTTTCGCGGTAGAACACATACAGAGTAAATAGAAAATAAGAACCATTTGTCTTAAATTGTGCTTTCCTCTTTTATTCACACATTCGTAAACAAATGAAAATTATCTATTCATTGTAACTCACAATATACCCTATTTATAGTATTAGACATTCATATTTATTTATTAGATAAGTGTTGACTACATGGTGACTACCGGGAGAAAGTATTCGCTGTCCCTACGACACCGATCAGTGGCGAACAGTCTTCAGTTAAAAGAATGTATATTGCCTCTTATTAGTAATCACTTATTCTTCAGGTCTTTACTTTCCAATTATTCGTAGGTATAAGGAAAGTATAATGAACGTCCCAAAAATAAATCGAGATCTCTTCAGATCTTTACGATTATTATGTGTATGTGATAGAATTTTGTTTATTCTATAACACACAAAATAAACATTGTATCCGAACTAAACTTAAATTTGGTTTGAGTACATTCGGAACAGGGACGCATTTCTTCAGACTATTCCTGTCGCTGTAGACACATGGGTGTTTACTCGTGTCAGCAGAATGATAATTTCACACGCTGACGCACACAACCGGAATAGGTGAACTGGGGTCAACGTTGAAATAAAATACTATACACGTCTTTTCATTTTCCATCGAGGATTGAAAGGAAAGGTTGGACTACAGCCGTATTCTTTGGATGTTTATTTTTTGTTTTTAAAAATGTTGCGAACCATTTATAGTTCGCAAAGTCGCTACATATTCACGAAGCACCAATAGTTCACAAAGTTAATATTACTCTTGTAATTATCTGTCATCACTGCTAGGTGGCAGAACAATCTGATGTTATGTACTCTGTGGAATAACCCCCATCANCAATTAATCAAATATCTCGTAAACGGATAAAGATATCGAAGTTCTGTTTTCACGGTATAATGAATAGAAATAAATGCTTTCTTCAAGTTACGTTTTTGTTTTGTTAAAAAATAAGTTTATCTTGGTCTTCGTCTTTTCTCAGACTGTAAAGAAACGACAATACAAATGCTTAGTTTCATTTAAGAAGACGATAAAACTGTGTATATCTCTAAACTATAAAAAAAAGCTACATATCATTAGAGTACGTCAAATTATTATTCCCATATATCGATGTATCTTAGCGAAAACCACACTTCAATATCTTGATTTCTTAAGAAAATTTATGAGACGTTCACTCCTATTGAATTGTTATATAATATGATATCTTGTCTTCATTCCCAAGATTACATACCTCTGCAGGTGGCTTCGGTTTACAATTGTCATGCTTACACTTCAATAACTATGCAATTCAAGGGCAAATCGGATAGTCAATCGAAATTTCTCTTTGATTTTAAGAAAGTACTTTCTATTAGATATGTTAACACATCCAGTTGCCTCAATAATACAATAAATATATACAACTAATTTTTTGTGTGTGTTAGAATATATATATATATATATATATATATATATATATATATATATATATATATATAGTGACTTTATTGCTTTGTTATTAACTAATAACAATATAAAAAATTAATTGTTGTAAAAAAAATTAATTAAAAATAATTTTATTTAATTACTAAGGGGAGGCAACCGAATACTCACTCCTATGGGAGCCACTCACAATGAAAACACAACAATCTGGTGTTCGAGCAATGAGCAAAACATTTTATTATTTGGACTAATCCTAACCTATTACTACACAATACACTGGTCAATATTTACTCTACTACACATTAACTCGCTTACTGCGCTCTTGGAATGTCCTTTTACAGGGTACTCACCAATCTCCTCTGCTTCGTGGGCCTTTTTGTTCATTACACTTACATCACAGTGACACCCTTCAATCGTTGCACTTGGCCTACTGACTTTTGTGTGACAATTTTTAGTTTACAAGGCCCAAAATTACATTGATAAATCCCCTTTACACTATTCCACACTACTGTAGATGTCTCTTGATGCCGGACGAGATGAAGACCTGTCCCATTCGGTGTTATTACTTCGCACCTTGTTCCCAGCGCAGCACTAATGTTCTTTCTCTCCTTTGCATCTAATCCATCCTTTTTACCATTACCATTACTTTCTATGTATTGTTGCGTCTTAGAGTTCTCAGATTCACTTCTTATTACTTTATGTTAGTCCTTTGCTACATTTAATCTTATTGTCTTAGCAATGACGATGCATTCCTTGGTTTATTAATTGTCTGAAATGTTTTGCGACGGCTTACTAACTTCTAAAACGTTATTAGCTTTACACCTTCAAGTTCCTCACTCGTTTGTTCGAACTATTTTGTATTACGCAAGTCCCATTCGCCCTGTTTTAATCATACGTTTTCTTTCGTCTCATATAACAAAAGAAACACTCACAAAGTCTTCAATGTCTGACTCGGACAAATAAACAGTCTCCACCTTTTCCAACATCAAAATCGCACAAATAAACAGTCTCGAAATCTCTCATCATTGGATTCCAAACAAACTATCGAAAATTTTCTCACTTCTGAAGCACGACACACTATCGAAAATTTTCTTACTATCTGACCAAATAATCGAAACTTTTCTCACCATTTGCTTTCAACAAATAATCTGATGCGGATTTTTCAGTCTCACGGTCACATAATACACTGTCCCAAAAATTTTCTACTCTCCATCATCACAAATACACACTCTCAAAAATTTTCTCGTCTCTCCTCCTCACCAATACACACTGTCAAAAATTTTCTCCTCTCTTCTCCTCACCAATACACACTGCCAAAAATTTTCTCCTCTCTCCTCCCTGTGCCTCTGTGCCCTAATTTTTTATAGATAATTTTGCGTCACGTGACGTTCCCCCTCTTAACAGTCCTTGCTTCTGCTGCCAGATCTCGGTTCTTTTCCCCCTCTTAATTTTAATTGGTAGTTTCCGAAAAGATGTATTTTGTATTTTCCTGTTTCCAATCATTCCACTTGACTCCTCCCCCCTTGATATTTCATTGGTTGCACCCCCCTCTCTCTACTTCTAAGATTCTTTCCTCGAGATGAAGGTCTGTC
>NNCF01126214.1:1239503-1353272 GCA_002313205.1 Laupala kohalensis | reverse complement strand
CAATGGCGTGATAAAGTACAAGACGAATTTAACTTTTATTAAAATCAATAAATTCTTTTACATTGTAGAAGCACTTGTGCAGGAGGTAGTTTTTAACCGCTGTTTTGAACAGATTCAATTTCATAATGTCTTTTATATTCTTGGACAGGGAATTATATAGAACGATTCCCGAATGAGAAGGTCCTTTTTGGCAAATAGTGGTTGACACTCTAGGGCGATGAATATTACTACTATTGCGTGTATAGTGTTCGTGAACGAGACTGTTTCGTATAAAGAAAGGGTGGCACTTCAGTAATTCGGTCTTAACAAACACGACTGTTTCATAAATATAAATGCAGGGAAGTGTTAAGATATTTAATTCCTTGAATAAAGGTTTACAAGAGTTTCGGGGGTGAGATTTACAAATTATCCGAACTATCCTCTTCTGAATTCTGAAAGTTTGAATACTCTGACCGGAATTACCCCAGAAGGTAATGCCGTAACGTAAATGGGAGTAAACGTTTGCAAAATAAACGCAACGGGAAATACGTGGACTAACTGCGTTAACTAAGATTCGGAATGCGTAACACAAATTACTTAATTGGGAATTAAGATTGTCAATGTGACAATTCCATTTGAGGTTGTCTTGAACATACACATTCTCATGCACATCAAACTTGCTCTAATTCTCTTTATGTAATTCAGTGTAAACTTGGGGATATTGTATGTTACTTTCTGGGGGGCAAAACTTCAATTTTGTACAATGTATATTTAGTAATTCTGTATATGTAGCATTTAGTAAATGTATTAAACAGTGTTTGTGGTAAAGAAACTGTGAATGGCCTTTTGTAAAAGAACCTTCCTAAACCTTATCTCACTGATTCTAACGATTGAATCCCCCTTCCTGTGTTACTAACAAAGAAGGTAGTAGTAGAATTTTGCTTTTGAATTTTATACTGAATTATCTTTTTGAATTGAACACATCTAGGAACACATTTTAACTTTGGAGAAACTTAAAATTTAACTTTGAAGAAACTTATTTATTTGCCAATTATTACTTTACATGAGTTCGTTGGTTTGTATTTTGTTAGTAGAGCTAACTTTTATTCAATGTGATTTGTTACTACTGTTCATTCGCATTCTTATAATGGTGTAATGTATTCGGATCTGTTTAAGTAGTTGTTTGGCGCCAAGCTCATGGAACGTGCAAGTCCGTGTATATTATTTGATGAATCGGTGTGCCCTTTGTTCCAATGCTGAAGACCTCCTTTTTCGCCGCAAAGTGCGGCCCTAGCCACGTTGCGGTGGCGTCGCTATAACAGTCTGCATTCCGTCTCCGAACAGAATGGAGGAACAGTGTGCGTGCAAAGTGGCGCACTTAAGAACATGGTGTTGTGCTCACTAGCATATATTTGGGCATACATACACATTTTGAATTGCATCCAGTTGATGCAGCTGTGCTCATTAGTCCTAGCAGGGCGATATTAGTGCGATTAATCGCGACATATGCCTTGGGAGGGCATTCGAAACGCCGGCGTGACCACAGGTGCCATGTTACCGGTGTGTTTCATCTTGGTGCCAAATCTAACTATTAGCCACATAAAGGACCGCCGCTTCAAGATTTGCTTATCATATATTAACATCATTCAAGAGGAATTAATTTGGAGCGGAAGAGACTGGTCAATTTGTGACATTATTATTATTGCGAGCATGGCGAACCACGTGCTCGCTAGCCATAGCAGTCATTGATTGCTATAAATGAAAGGATAATATATATCTGCATCATGACAGCGTAAATTACGTAATGTTCTGCCATTTTCATTTGAATCCATGTGTTTTCTTTCTAGATTTAAGTTTCTAGTATTAAGCATGCTGTATCAATGTTAATTTGTATTTCAGTGTTATTTCGAGATGTCATCGTTATATTTAGCATTTCCTCTATCAGGATCAAATATACCATCAGTATTATGAAGAAGATACATTCTTCTTTTCTCTTATTAATGCCATTTATGTTCTTTTCCTGGTAGTCATCATAAGGAGTCGGATTTACAACCCGGCATTCACATGGGCATCGTCCCTGTAAATAACTGTTCATCGTGTTAGGATTTGCCAACACACCAGAGGTATGATTCTACAAAATTTGCCAACCTAACAACTACGTTTCTCCCAAAGTAGTCGTGTCAAATTCAAAAGAATATTGTTTATTTCATAATGTTTCAGGCTTGAAAATATTAAGTGCGGTAATTTAATTATCTTTTGAATAATAAGATAAAAGTTTGTCGAAATTTGTGCGTAGTATATTTTCATTTATTTATTTTTTAACATGATCGGCCTCATTATACTTTCCTCGAGTGTATAACATTTTATTGTTACGAATAAAGAATCATTTTTTAAATTAAAGAACAAATTTTTAAGTCAGCTGTCTCAAAAACCGCCGGTTCAATCAGCTTGGTGTGCTGTTGATGGTGAATATGAGTTTCCGGATTTTTCACTAATATATAACTTATTTCTTTGATTGTTACGAATTTAAAAAATAATAATTGAAAGAACATTTGAAATGGAAACTCGTCTGAACTGAAAGAAAAATTCTTGCAGTTAAGCAGCAAACTTGAGAAGTTTATTCGCATTTTAGTTTCTCGGGAGCTATTTATCAATAGTAAAAAAATTAAAAAGAGGATAAATATATAATAGACATATCAATATGATCGACAAAGATGAATTAAAAGGTATCCGCCCTCTCGGGGATATGAACCCTGGTTTTCTGGATTGGGAAGCACTCACGTTACCTCTGGATCAAACTGTGGAATAATAATAAAAATTGGTTTATTAACGACGCTAGAATTATATAGGTGTTAAAATTGTTCTACAAATATAAAAGATCATGTTATGTCACATTTTCATCCCAAAATACATATAATCTGTGAATTTCATTAAAATCGTTAGAGAAAAATTTTTGACATACGTAGGTATGTAGGTACATACAATTATTGATTGCTTAATATTATAGGATATTTAAGTTTATCAGCGATTTTATTCAAAACATTATTTCAAAATTTTGATAATTTATAGCACGGGCGTTTGATACACGAAACAATAGGTCTAAGAGGATCTCTCTCTTCCACTGAGAAACCTTTGTGTATTTTCAGCAATCAATACAAACCAGGAACTGCCGCATTGCGAACTTGTTGTGAATTGTGAATTGTTGGATACCTGTGCTTTTACCAATGTAATGCCCGTCTACAAGGTCCTGAATAAAGCTATTACAGTTATTCTGTACAGTATATGTGGGATCTCAAGCACTTCGTTTGTATGTATGTTCATCCTGAAGTAATTCATTAATTTTTAAGTAATACATCTTTCTTTCCAGAGCTACAATTATATTTCCTTTATCTGCTTTAGTAATTATTTCAGGATTGTCTTTTAAAAATACTTTAGCTGTTATAAACATACGACCCTGAATTACATCTTTGTTCCTCCTTATTTTCTTACTATCCAGGTGAATCACGTAATTATTAATCTGATTCACACATTGTGTTCTTAAAATATTCGTCTCTGATTCATTCACAATCTGTTCAGATCACTAATCATATTATCAAGTGGAAAGTCAGTCTTGTTGTGATTCAGTGAAATATTATCCCCATATGAAATAAATTTCCTTTACATCACTAGGAATGATTTTATTTGTTCTATTCACAACAAACATGTTACCATTGCTCTCAGTTGAACTATCTTTCTTTAACAAAACACTAAATTTTTTAATATTTCTCTGTTCTTTGAGAACAGCATATATCTAAACTTTCTCTGACTATTTTCCAATTCTTTGATGATGTCCATGGATACTATACTCTGCAACGAACTTGTAATCTGAGCTATCTTATTGTTGATTTGTCCACCTATTGACTCGTGGGCATTTTAAGTTGTATATATGTGACTAATATGTTGTTTTAATTATTCCATTCAGTTAAGACGAACTCTGTATGTGATCGACTCCACATCATTACTTCTGGTGGATATTATGAAGAAAACCACTGTCAACTGGTGATTGGGCGTAAATTTTCAACTGGCGAACAATCTATACATGGACTAATCTATCACAAGAAATCAAGAAGGCGACAAATTTCATTCTCAATATCCATTCGATTCTATGTTTTTTTGAATCCTGAAAGTAACAGCGTCAATTTCAACTTATTTTCTTTTGTATGTCAATAGTACAGACCACATACTATTGAGAAAAGTAATTCAGTTTCATTATATTTCTGTGTACATATATGGTAAAGATTACACACCATATATTTGCATCTTTGTACACAAGTCAAGTAGTTCTGCTTATGTAAACATAGTGATTCATGATTTTTCAATTTCTTTGTGTATTAATATAATTTGTTATTGTAGAGTAAACTCTAATAAGTTATATCTCAATTTTCGTATTCAAGTTAAAAGGTAATTCTGCTTTCGTAGATTAATTTGTACCATTTCTTTTTGTAACAATATGACTATGTTGTAAAGATAACATGCGACATACTCATATATCAAATTTTGAAAGTTTCTTTAAGTAATTCTGTGCCTATAGTATTTAAGTCTATTTTGACTCTAGGTTTACAAAAATTGTAAACTAGGATAAGAATATTTTGTTTAATAAAATTTGTTTTCATAAAATGAACATATGGGTTGTTGATCCTTACGTTTAATCTGACGACTAGGTATTGACTCAGTTTCTCTTATGTTAGAGTTTAACCATAACAGTGTGAGATGTTGGAGTTAAACCTCTATTAACAAAAATGCACAAACATACACTGTGAGAAGGATAGTTTTTGTCCTGCTTTGTGTGACACATACCCTCAAACATACACAAATGTTGTCTCATTAAAACATTAAGAGCCAGTTTTACATTTTGGTGTTCAATATTATTAAGAAATACTCTCTTATAATTTAATTTAGGTGCTGCTTTTATTATTGCTGTTTGGTGCCTTCAGAATGTCATTGTCTTCCAACATATGAGTAGCAGAGAAAATTCCATCAAATGCATCTAGTTGTAATATGTTTTCATTTGTCATCAGGTAAATCTTTGGTAACCATGCTTAGCATTTGTGGGGTAAATTTAAGCATACCATAGTGAGCAGATGTAAGTCCCAGTACCCTTTTTACCCAAAGTTTCTTTTCTGATTCCGGTATCTGAGTTAAAGAAACAAGGTAGTTTGTGCCAGATAACTGTGTGTAAAAAGAAAAAATTTCCTCCAAGTGATCTGTTTGAAATTTAGCAGTCAACACATACTGGATTCCAAAATTACTTAAATAAAATTCCAACAATTCTATTAGGACTACAGTGGTGTGATACAGTGCATTGTGGGTATCTTTAGAAAGTGTGGAACCTTTAGTGCCAATGTACTGCCACTTATTGAGTTAGATCTGGAAACTTCTTAAAAACTGTAAAATGCAATGACTTGTATAAGTCATTGCATTTTAAACCGTGTAAAGGATTTCTGATATTAACTATTTTCCACCATTCATTTATAATTCTGATAAATGTTGCAGTATCTTCACTTTTAACATTGAAACACGTGTGAGCAGCTATAGTTGTCTCATTAAAACATTAAGAGCCAGTTTTACATTTTGGTGTTCAATATTATTAAGAAATACTCTCTTATAATTTAATTTAGGTGCTGCTTTTATTATTGCTGTTTGGTGCCTTCAGATTTGTATAAGTTTCTTACATCAACAAACTTGGCTTCTAGAAACTCATTACCGTTACCATTGAATGGCGGAAATACAAATGTTTTAAAAACATCTGGGAAATTTAACCAATTATTTCGAATGTTTTTAGTATATGCACAGCATCGTACATTAAGTAAATTCTGTTGGGATCATTTTCTGCAGGATACTGGAAGAAATAATTACTTTCATAATTTTATGTGAGCTTAGAAAACAAGCTTCTATTCACTGAATTATCACAAATAATAGTTATCACTTTTAAGCCACAGTGCCTCACTAACTGTAATATCGAAAGGGTTTTTTCATACAATTCTTGCTCAGATATACTCTTTACAGGATACAAGCTCACTACCTCTTTCATCCTTCCAAAGACACAGGAGACTAGAAAGATTTGAACCGTTATAGCTTCCTCAGAGCTTGCAGTGTTTACAGCACAACCAGTGACATCACAGTCTTTAAACTGAAATGATGGATTAGTGTAAATCTCATCTAATTGGAGAATCACAAGTTTTCTATTTCAGTAAACCTGCTTGCAACAGCTGTTAAAAATGACTGTTATGGAAATCATTATATGGTGAAATGTTGAAAGAGGACAACAAACTTTGAATATGTTTAGGATGCGCTAAACAAAGAATACTGTTCTCGCGTACGGCACGGTATACAGCAGGGGACTGTTGATATATCAAATATGAATAAACCATCATATCAATAGAATATGAACGTTTCCTCATGCCACAATTTAATTTGCTCATAAAAAAAGTCTACTTGTTTCTCATCAACAACCACCTTTTCTAAATTAGCTACTCAATCTTCCAATTTAGTCAACCAGTTTGCAGTACTTTTTTCAGAATTGATGTCAATATGTTCATACCTTGGCAGTATGTTTTGCAGCTGAGACCATCTAGTTTGTTTTAAAGTTAAAGGTAATACCCAATTCAGGGACTCAACACCCTTTATCTTACCACCAACACACACTTGAATTACGAGGTTTTTGTTTATTGTTATGCTAGTAACAACACTAAGTATTCCTTCCAATGATATTCTAATAAACACAATATATTGTTCACCAGAACATGTGTCACTCATTCAGCCCGCTGATCTTAACCTCAAAATTATCACCCAAATCACCAAATCCCTTCATTACGTCATCAGCCAACCACTGCTCATTTCGTTTATTCAAATCCTCTTTCTTCTGTATTTCTTCGACACTGATCTTTGCATGGATGGCTTAAATATTTTGGCAGATTCGGAAAAATTGTAGGTATTGCATTATCAGTTAGTTTGGGGCGCGCACGAAGAAACTTATTCTCACTGCCATCTGTGTTTTTATAAACATCAAATAAAATTATGTCTTGCTCCTGAAAATGCTTCATGCGGACAATTGATCTCTTAGAGAGACTCCAATACTTTCTGGGAATATTCCTAAACCACGCCACATGCCGTTCAGAATCAGAAGGAAATCTCAATACAGTGACATAATCATCAGTTGACTTGCAGTTGATTTGGCACCCCGAAACACAACATTTGTCCGGCATCTGTATATAAAGACAATAAGAAAAGGAATGTAATTAAAATTATCACATTATATGAGGAAACACAAATAAAACGTACCACTCTAACCTAAAATCTAGGAGCGACTAAGCATTATGTCTGCAAACTCCATTTCTGAAATCTTATAAAGAATAATATAGATATTTAATTGAAAGCGAAATATATTACTTACTGTGCTCGCAGAAACGTGTAAATGTGGATATTTGGAGGGAAATATATCACCATACGCGACAAGTCGTTATTTCTAGTTGGAACACATCGAATTCAAAAGAAATCAACCACAGAACACAGCCGTCTTCACAGCGTTGCCAAATTTCATTCTTCCGGTTTGTGTGAAGTCGGCTGTGGCTGAACGCTCACTTGATCATCAGTTTCGCTGTGTGATTATATTGGCATAGTACCAGAAACTGCAGTGAGAGATTTTCCAAATGTCGTTTGATTAGAAGAGCCGAGAATGATTAACTTTGAACTAAAAAAACAAAACAGTATTAATATTGAGTACATATAAAATAATTGGTATTGACAGGAGTTTTGAACAATCAATTTCAGCAGAGAAATCATCAATTTTTACAAGACTTGGGATATTTTCTGTCCATACAGATAAATTTGTTAACTTCAGCCATTGTGTCAATACATTGATTTCATCGTTGTTGAAAGAAACGTTGGTTACTTTGACCCGGTCGGGTCTCGCCGCTAATTTCTCACTATTTCTCACTCTAATGATTCTCAGGGATCGCAAATGACTCCCTGGTCCTAATTCTAGAGTCGCTAGCCGGGTGAAACCTTCGTACCTAGATCTCATAGTATAAAGAAAACAGTTGAACACGTTGGTTAGTTGCTGGAAGGAAAATTCAATACATTCGTAAGAAAAAGAACCATATATTAACATTCTGTAGAATAGAACACAGAAAATATTGCGTCTGCAACCCACAAAATATAATATGCTTCGAGCATCTTTGCTCCAGTCGCTCCGACAACGGTGTAACAGGGCGGAGACTTCGCATGGCCGGCAGGTGAAGCGGTGCAACAGCGTCTAGCCATACCAACTCATAACCTTGGACTGCCATGCGCTATGACGGCGCTCCGCTCGTCCCCACGCTATGATCTCGTACCGTCCGTGGCTCGTAATCATTTAAGATCGCCACCACTCTGGCGATCACTGCAGTCGCTCTCCAAGACTGCCCTGCTTCTGTGAGAGCCCTGATTCTTCTTGTACCTCCCGTGCTTCTTCTTTTGTCTTGCTGCCCCTCCACGCGTAGGCTGCCTCGACCAGGAGAGGGGAGGGGAACGTCGATCCTATTTAATAGGGCGCATCGTTCCAGCTGATCGGCGCTCGGGCGAATTCACGAAACTTTTCGGAGCCCTGGGTTTTAATCACAAATATTTTAAACTTGGGGAGGTAATAATTACAATCAATATATATGCACTGTTCTGAAACTTAAAATTGAGTTTTTTTGACAAATAAATATTTATACAAATAATTCTTTTTTATACAAATAATTCAAATAAAAAATTGATTGTCAATTCTGCCTCTGTGTTTGTGTGTTACAACGAATGATATTTCGCATGATAATAATTATTTTATTACATATTATATTAATTGTAGCTAACTATTTTATTATCCAAACTTTTCACTTGTTTTTTTAACAATATAACCTTTTCACAAACTCTTACGTTGAAAAGTTTTTTAATTATTTCAAGGACCATAGATTCCAGTTTGAATAGGATTAGGTTATCAACACAAGCCAGACTGACTGTCATTACAATACTTACACCAGAACCCTCGAGCATCAGGGATTCAAAACTGTTTTTTAGGTAAAAATAAAGTTTGAATCTGATATTTTGCTCCTACACCGCTCCAAACACTTCAACAGCATCAGGGACAAATGAACGCGCAGAAATTTTTCCATAGTGGGACGATACATCGTGGCGATTAAGAGGAAATACTTGTAAAGCGTTACACGAGTGTATTCTGAGTATGTTAACGTTTATCAACAATTTTCATGTTTATTGATCTAAATTTTCTTAATACTAGATATTCACGGTTACAATTGAAATAATTTTATACAATAATTCTTCATTTTCACTTTTTTGTGCTTCCTTCTCGTTTTGCTTCTTCTTAATTTTTGCTTTGTATTTCCCTTTCTTACCCTTTCCAATCAATCCACTTTTGTTTCTTCGGAGATCAATTATCTTCAATTGTATAGGTAGGTATAACTATTTATAAGCAAACATCACATACTTACCGCATAAACTAAGTAAAAATGAATAGAGTGGCATTGAAACGTATGAAACGTATGATTAATTCTGGACGTTAATTCTGGAACACACGAGTATACAAGAAAACTGAGGGAAACTAATACAAAATAACTATGTATACAATTACCCTGACCTTAGGAAAACTTGGGGTAGTTGTAAACATGGAATTCTGGACCCTACAAAGTTTCTAGAAGATAAAACCAATGATTTTTTGTTACCTGAATACTGACAACAATAAATCACAAAAATAACTTACATTTCAATAATTTACCCACTGTAGCACAACAAACAGTGCAGTAACCAGTAAAGTAAAGAGACGTATATTTTTGAGACATCAGTGAGTGAGTCTGGTACACATAGGGGATTAATTAGATTTCCCGTATTTTGATGTTGTTTCCAATTAGATTCCCGTAATTCTTCCGAACGCTTGTACGTCCCTCGGTTCGATTATAATCCCGTAAATATCTATTTTCGCTCTTTTAATTATTTTTATTTGGATTATTTTATCAGCGTATTAATCAAGTAGGCAAACGTTTGATATAAAGTTTTTACTTTGCTCTTTGAAGATACATTAAAATATTTATTTCAATTGTTCAAGGAAGAAATAGTCCATCACATTCACAAAAAATGACATGTGTCGTTAATAAAATATCTTAATTCGTGCCTTGTGTTATATAAGTAATATTAACCAAATGTTCAACCATTTGTTTCATACATTGGTAACTGCCTGGAAATATTGCTTTTGTAACGAACTTCATTAGACGGAGAAACAAAGGAAAAATGTGCAGAAATGTTATTTTGGTTAAAAAAAATAATTGTATTGTATTATTCTACTTTTAATCTATTATTTATTTTCACAATTTTATAGTACATGTCTCATTCGCATATCATGTGAATGGGCTTGAGGATGACGGATTTTCCGTTGATAAAGCTCTGGCCAAAGAGAATAAAAGAAACCAAGACACCAAATCAAAGCTTTTATTCTAAATATCAGTTAACGATTTACTAGAAGTAGCAAATTATTTGGGTTGCTACATTCATGAAGTTAATATATTTTTGATCAGCATATGGAAAAACTCACGGCTAAATCATTTGCGAAAAATGCTCAATTTATGAATTGTTGAAAAATCGCCTTATCTATTTTTCTAATAATTGAAATCACTACCGTTTTCTTGTAATTATTTAATGAACTTTTAAGCTGTGTGGTATTCGACGATAGCCGAAATAAATGCGAATTACCTTAACTAAGAAATGAACAATTTCAAAACATTACGACAAAAATTATGGCTTTTGAAGGTTAAAAGATATCAACGTCGGTGTTGATAATATTTACGACTCACGCATTTTCCCGAGAGTTAAGTTCTGCATAACCAAGGAACATCAAACAACATTTCAGTAAACTTCTTGAAAGACAATCGGGTAAGTCTATTTTGTTGTTTCATGTTTCGAAACCATTACTTACTCGGATACTCATTCAGATTGGCATATGTACCTCATTTACATCATGGGTAAGTTTTACGAAACGTTAACAATATTTTTCTGTCATCATGTTTTTTACCTCCACTGTTGTCTATGATAAGAACTTCAATTAAATACCAAGTCAAATAAACACGCGTGATACTTTGAGGCTTAGCTCATAAATAATCAAATAGTATGAACATTTTCAGGACGGTTTATGTGGACAACCTCATTTTATTACTTTATCACGGGTAAATTTTTCCGTTGACTGTTTATGAAAAACAATACTGTAAACCTTCGATTTTCAGTTCGACATACACTGAAATATACTTTCATTTAGTTAATTTTTGTTTCCTCTTATCAAAATGGACTTCGAACATGTAGTCTTATCATAGAAGATGTACTCATTGTAAATAGTAGATTTACATTATTAGTAGAAAACAATGTACATGGTGGGATTTAATGTAGAAAGTGCATAAAGACATATCAATAATCGCTGGCAAAATGGTACTAAAATAAATTCAACAACTTCCATTTAGTGCAAAGCAAAAGGAATCTATTTGTATCCTAGATTTCATTTCGACATCTGTGTAAATTGGATCAATTTATGAATGTTAGTTCTGAGATTTTTTACTGAGAAAATATTGAAGTAGAAATCTTATGAGGTACTGTTTGGACGTTGTGCATAGCTGTAATTAAAATCACCCTTGGACTTATTCCTATGTAGACTTCAAGTGAAAAGTGTCATGTTCATGTGTTGCATATCTGATTAGATATTATATTTGGAATCGCAATTATCTCGTGTAAATTTCGTTTGAGAGTCCTATCCCAACCCAAATTTATCTTCATTTTATTGCTCAATTAGTAAACACGGTTATAAGCAGTTTTAATAGCATTATTTATACAACCATCATCATCATCGTATATATAGTAATACGCAAATGTGCAAGAAAATTTGCGATCCTGTTCTGCGTATCCAAATCGAGCAAATCACACAAATGAAATAGTTTCGTGCTTTAGAGCATTAAAAGGTGTGTTGACGATTTCCTATTGTTTCAACTTTCACCTTTTCCTTTCTGAAATAAAAGTATTTAAAAATTACGTTAAAAAAAGAATCTTATTTAAAGAATAAAAAGAATTAAATCATTTACTTGAAAAGGATATTACTTGACTACTCGGGTCCTAACAATTGACAGGTCTGACGCATCTAATCATGATGCTATAAACAATATTCGTAGGGAGTTGTACGAGAGTTACGAGATGCTCCATTGCGCATTTTCGTATTACTAATTATAACTGGTCTGATGATCTGCTTACATTGTTAATGCTAAATATGAAATTTTCTTACAACTGGAAGATTTGGGGGAAAGTAGGAACTACCATGTTATACAGGCAAATAAAAAACTCTTGCTAAATAAAAATGACCGTTCATATTGTCATACAAAATATTAGTTACATACAATATTCCGTGAAACTTAATCATACCGGTTTAGCTTTTCAGTTTTCAATAAAAATATTAAAAATGGATACCATGGCGATTACTTTTTTCTTTTAATTTTCATGTGAGCGTGTGATAAAGTGAATTTTAAAAATACGGTTTACAGCTGAACTCCTTGGCTATGAAATAAAGTTGGAATCATTATTTTAAAATATTTAGTACTCATACAATATTTTTGAACGTCTTCCGATCATGCTAACTAACCCCAGGTGCGGGATACATTGGCATACTCCAAAGGGGAAAATACAGCGTGAGTGGTATAAACTTAAGTTGGCAGAGCAAAGTAGTTTTTCAATGTAATTCATTATGCCAAATCGAAAATACATATACCCTATACAAACGCAATCATTCATGGAAAAAATACCACGAATAAATATTTTTATGACCACTTGTGGACTATTGTTTCAATGTAGAACTCATTTGATGCGTTTCACTACTACCTACTATTTTCTGCATCACTTTTGACGAATTGTGACATTTATAGTATGTATCCTCTTCGTTCTGGTCCAAACGGATGATAATCACACATTGTATGACATACTGCTTTTCTATTAAGTGTGCATAATTCACTATTCCTCGTCTTACGTTTGATATGTTACAATGACAGTAACTCTCTACTTATGAGATTGTACCATCTACCGCAAATTTTCTTAGGGTTAAGAAACGCATGGAATCAACGATAAATGTTCCATGTGCAACTTTCGCAATAGTTCGTTCTGGTCACTTCTCGACGCCCCGCTGTACCAACAGCGATCTTTTAGCGTTGTGGTAACGTAAAAATCATTGCTGTCGACGTCAACAATATTCCCTGGATTCTTTCTGATCTGATGCACCATTCGAATAAAGTTATTCATATGGCATTCAATGATATTATTCTTACCAGCAATCCAGAGAGGTCCTCGAGATTATCTGCCCTATACCAGCTTACCCCAACTCCAGTCTGTCAACAAACCTCAACACCATTTTCCACATAATACCATCATCGCACTCTCCCACACAAAAGATACGAACGATTATCACACACAATTGCAATCAAAGTAAGTTCATTATCACAAATAGCAAGTGTGTATATTCTACGTTCCACCATACAAACATGTATCACCAGTCATTATCGCATACAGAATTCTTTTCATCCTCAATCAACAGTGCTTTCCGTCAGAATGAAACAATTTTTTATACATCACCATAAAGACTTTTTTCAACTTTTAAGAGAACAGCGTTCCCACACTTATTTGGCACAAAACTTGAATACCAACTTACCCTTTACAACTTATATACTCAATTATTATAAAATAAATTTTCTTTATGTAAAGTCTCAGGTATTTTTGAAGTATATTTACTATTTTCTTTTGTCTCATAAACGGTTGCTTTTGTACTGGTCATCCATTCCAGAAAATAATGTATAATAAATTATCATTTTATTAGTGTTTAATTTTTCCAAAAACATATTTGAAATACGAATAATACATGATATTTCTTTTACAGCTGCAATCGGATTAGAAAGTGAAATAAGAGACCAATATCACAACATCCCGACTCCAGTAAATTACGTCGAGTATCCCTATGTGGTAAGGGTGAGATGCTTGCTCCAAAAACTTTCAACACAATCAGTTTTACACCTCAATAAAATATTTTTAAAGTAACACTAAATACATAAATTGTTTTTGAATGTAAAGAATTTGAGTTTACTTTACGTTCACGCTAATTTTAACAGATTTGCTTTGCTCACAGAGCATTGAACTCGTACAAGTATGAACGTATCGAATGAACAAAACGAAATTACAAATACTTCTTTTGTTTCTCAGATTTCAAAATGTCATTTCCCGGCAAGAATAACGTCATAACTCAAAGACTATGAATTTGAGTTAATCTCTTCCTAAAAAACTTGTGTTTGTAAGGGTGGAATAGTAACACTTGATAAGTGTAATTTAATTCCTAACCAATAAAGGTACATGTTGCACTACTTGCCTTTTAAAACGATTTGTTCTTGATTTCAAAATAAGAGAAATTTATTGTTGGAGTATTGTGAAATGAGTTTTTTTTTAGTTGTGACATTATTCTCCCCGGGGTGTGATGTATTGATATTTAAACAACTAGTAATTTGTTCTTTTAGTTCTTCAATTTTTTAATTGCGTAATTTATTAATTAAATAACAAATTATTAATTAACAATATTTTAAACAAATTAAATTCTTTTACTACAACTTTTAAAAAATTTCAGGAGGGGTTTGGACCTTCTGATTTTCCCCCTTTGCTACGTGTCTGTTTCTACTGGACTTGGGCCTATTGGTAATTTCTCCCAAAAGTTTTGGAAGTTTTACTGTATTTATTTAATACATTCCGTACGCTACGTAATTTATAAAACACAGAACTCTTCATAGACCAAAAATTCCTCCACAAACTTTTAACAACAGGGTATTTACTCTAAGGTTGTTGTTTCGAATGAATTTTTCTGGTATGTTTATTTTATTTTCAGTCTTCTATACAAGCATTTATTTATTTATTTCCAATTCCAGGGTTCTATGGATGAATTTATTCAAGATGTATTTTGGCATCTCTGCGCAGTGACTGTAATTAGTGCATTCCATGTTCTCACGGCAGGCCGTTGCATTGTATTTGAGTAAGATAATTTAATCAAATAAATGTTTAAAACATATTGTTAACTTTCATGAATGTTTCGTCAAATTTAACAATGGTCCAGCAACTTTACTAGGCGATGAATAAAAAGCTCTCGAATCGGTTATCTGAAAAATCGGTTTTCGGTTATCGGTTTAGCCAAAAAAACATTAAAGACCAATAGCTAGAGAGTAAACATACGCTGTCCAACAGGCGACCTACGGGTTGCGGCCCGCGATTTTTTTTTTTTTACGTTTCTTTTTCTTTGTGGGGCTTTAGGGCTCGTCAACGGCAAAGTCATTAGATTTTTTACGCCCGCCAGTACATTTTATATCAAATTTTTCATCAAATGTTGGGTGGTACAACTTTATGTTATAATCTATGCTGTCAGAATTAGTCATTTCCAGCGTCGTACATTACAATATGAAAACATTTACCTATAAAACACCTTTTGGAAACCCCTGAAACCTCAATAAATAATAAATAATTAAATAAATATAACTTTTTTTGAAAGAAATAAGGTATTTAATTTTTCCAGGTTAAAATAATGAAAATTTGTAGACGAGAATCGAAATATCGCGTAACAAAAAAAAAACCAATATGACCCATTAGTATTATTCGTAGGTAACACTTCGTCAAACCGCATCCGACAGCCATATACCGACAGCGGTGATCAAATAGTAGCGTCTTCGCGTTCACAATAGAACGCGGGTTCAAATCTGGCTCAGTCGAAAAAGGTGAGGTTTCCAGCTGGGGTTTCCTTCATCTCCTTCAGATAAGTGTTGGTTCAGTACCACAAGTTTCCCTGTAAATCAACATCTGCCCTTCCCAATTGTCTTACCCAAGTCACGGTTCGGTGGAAGAGTAGACCTCATGGCCCGAACTTCGTCATAAGACATAAAATAAATAAATCTCTTACCGTTCTGATTGATCGAAAGTATATAGAAAATGACCCGAGGATTGATGGACAGCGCTGATGTAAATATATGTATATGCTAATGAAGGGGCGGCGAAAATTACAAGTACGATTATAAATTATTTATCTCTGGTCAGAGGTTCACAATTACAGGATATAATTTAATATTAACGAAGTGATATCAGCGTGTTAGAATGTTTATTACATACTTAAATGCCATTAAGAGGTATAAAATATTAATATCTCTTAATTCATACGAACTGTGCGTTCGCAAATACTTAAAAGCTCAAATTTATTTCGAATTCTAATGCATTGGAATCTACTCTAGTTTTGAACTGATTTTATGGGAATTCAATGGGAATAATGTGATAAATTCTTTTCATATGCTCTAGTGAACGTACTAAGGAGGAGTTTATGAGGGGTACATTCATACGTTTAAAATCACAAACATGGCGTCAGGGTGGACTTGTCCATCCAATCCTATCTTATACTGTCCATCCTCTCTTCAATCTCAAGACTTCCGAAGCCAAAGGGTATGACATTGCCATCATCAAAGTAAGTAATAATATTTCATACTACTATAATCTCCAAGATAAAAAAAATTTCCTTGCTGTGGTGAAATAGGTATTACTTTATTTAGATATGAATTTCAAATTGAAGACAACTTTTCTGAAATTAACTAAAACATATGGTTAAATGTATTTTATTCAACGAATCTACCTAGAGAAAGATTTATGTTTTCAAATGTAATGGTTGATTTAAAACCTTACTTTCCACTATACTAATCCGCTAATATTTCTCCGCTGGATTTTTTCCAACTACATTCATTTGATGTGCCTGTCATACGTCATTCTATCGTTCAAAAGTACGTATTTTGTATACAAAATAAAATTCAATTTTCCAGATGTAGTTCTTCTGATTCTTTGTAATTTTGACTTTTCCTAAAACAGCACACACCCATTTCCCTGAAAAGTATAAGTAATACTATCAATGCATATTTCTTCTTGTCAGCTGACAGACAATAATGTAACGATATACGTGTTCAGAATATTGGATAGAACATTATATATCTTTCAAAATTTGCTTCAGTTTCCCAAAAAATGTAATAAACAAAAATTTCACGTATATCGTCGTCATCTATAGTTTTTTCCACTCATCATCTGTATTATAAAATGTGATAAGTGAATTTTATTATTAACTTATTTTACAGGCCAACTTATCAATATTCCAACTCGATAGTTTCGTAAACCTGGCTCCAGATGGCTATGTCATTCCTCAAGGACAAATTGCCATCTCCGTGGGTTGGCATTTGGATTACGTAAGCTAAGCAATATAATTTTGTCACATTTATTTCAATGGTAAATTGTTTATTATATCGTAGTTAATAAGGAAGTCCAGAGAAAGAAATAAACATCCAAAATGTTATTTTTGCATTCTTCTTGGATGGATTTATGCAGATAAATACCATTGGGAATTGCAAATATATATCATTGGGTTCGAAAATATTCTGATGTACCAATTATAGAAACACATACTATATTTATATAGGAGATTGGCTAGCCTGCTCCTGGCGTTAGCTGCGATTGTGAATGATCTCTCTCTGTTTTTCAGTTTAATCTTTATAATTATTTTATTTTTTCGAGTTTTTTGTGATTCAGTAGTTGTATTTAGATTCTAACTTTCATTGTAGTGTAAAATTCTTTGTTCTGTGTGAGTGTTAAGTGAAAAAACACTAAAAACTTTTCCTAAGGTTTTCAAAGCCAACGGACCATATCTAAATTCAATGTTTTCAAGTGCTTCATTCAAAGGTGTGATAAAGTTTACGTAAGTACAAACGGAATCATAAATTTAACTTCTTGGTGCATTAAAATTAATTATTTTGCTGTATTTAGATTGTCTGGTGCATATACTATTACATCATTATTAACTTAAAAATAACGTACTCTATTGTTGCACTGCTCAAATTTCGTCGTCGTAAATTGAATTATTCCAATATTTTACCATTTGTTTCGTGATCTTTTTGTAGTTATTCATTACAATTTAACATAATATTGCCTTAGTTATTGTCGAATTAATTTACCTGCAGTTGTCATCCTAAATTATTTCTGTCATTTGTCGGTTTGTTTATTTCCTGATTAAACCCTGCCTCATTGTTGCACCCAAGTTTTCGTCGTCATAATTTCATAGAATTGTTACATCATTTTACAATTCGATTTTCTTGATTCTTTCGTATTCATTTGCATTTTAACACAATATACGGTAGTTATTGTCGAATTAATTAATCTCCAGTGGTCGCCCTAAATAATTATTTCAATCATTTTTGTCGTCGGTTTGTTTGTATATTTAATTTATTTAATATCTCATTTGTAACTAACGTAGTAATAAATATATTATTCTACTAATATCCTTCATTCAATGTTAGTTGTCAGTTTTTGTGTATTCTCATTTGCTTTTGTCGTTAAGTTGCTAAAAAACTCATAACAATGGACACTATCGCATTCCTCAACCCATTCAAAGCTGATCTTCAGAAGGCGTACAATGACTTTGTACATTATATTGACACATGTACTAGTGCGCTGGAAGAGGTCAATAAGAACACGATCGGCGGTTGGAATACAGTCACGAATACTCGCCGTCCTTCCAACTGCTATAACCCGGTTAGCCCAACGACACATTCACCACACCAACTCTTCACTCAGAATAGGTTTAGTATGTTAGATGACATGTCCATATTTCCTCCCATACCTACTCGTTTCATCCCCTCCCGTCCAGTACCCAAATCTGTTCACAAACCACGCACTGATAAGAANATACCAACACTTCCACGCAGAAATCAAACGTGCTCATACTAGCTGATTCGCACGGTCGTCAGATGTCCTCCGTATTGCGTGGATTTCTTCCTAGCCAGTTCTCAGTCTCCGGTTTCTTTAAGCCAAACGCTCGATTGGCTGAAGTTATTCGAGAACTGGACACTTACACTAATAAACTCGCTGAGCGGGACACAGTAATCATCATAGGTGGGCAGAACGATATCAACTTGGGTGGACGTTTCAACGCGTCTGAACATCTACAGAAACTAAAAATAGCCTCCCTGCACACAAACATAGTGCTCTCTAGCCTGCCTCCACGCTTCAACGTTCCACAAATAAACCACGAAATTAACTTGGCAAACATCTCCCTAAAACATCACCTGGCAGACACAAAAATCACATTTTTTGATTTGCAACCACACCTGACTGCCAAGGACTTTACCCAGCACGGTTTACACCTGAAACCGTCTGGGAAACAGCACTTCGGTTCTCTCCTAGCTTCACATCTGACCTCACATCATCCACCTCCTCCATTACCTCCTCCTGCACGTACCTCATCTCCTCCTCCACCTCCCTCTACTTCTACCTCATCTCCTCCACCTCCCTCTGCTCCTACCTCATCACCATTTCCTCTTCCTATCTCCACACCCATTTCTTCTCCTGTCCCCGTTCTTTCACCTACTGCTTCCTCATCTCCCACGTCAACATCTATTCCTCCTGTCGCCCCCATACACCGTTACAACTTGCGCTCAGGAGTACGATGTGGTACTCGAAGGTGACAATCGCGTTCAGGTGCTGTGTGCGAGCTTCATCCGGAACTAGAAGCTGTACCAATTTCAAATTCCTCTCCACAATCTAACGTCGATTCCATTTCTCGTGAGTCACAAACTCTTTGCGAAAATAAAATAATTATATTTCATCATAATGTCCAATCCCTTTCAAACAAATTGACAGACATTGAAATTCTGGTACACGAAAATCGATTCGATTTGCTATGCCTCACAGAGCATTGGCTTTCAACTAACAACATCAACGATACTGCTATTTCTAATTATTATTTAGCAAGTTCTTACTGTCGGCAAAATTTTAAAGGCAAAAATCCCCACGGAGGTACGTGTATCTACGTTCGTAATGATATTTTATCTTCTCCACTGACAGGCTACGAGAACTTCTGCGTAGATAGTGTGTTCGAAATTTCTGCAGTTGAACTGACCGACACCGGTATTGTTGTTTTGTGTATTTATAGACCTCCTCAATCAGATCTTGACATATTTTTTCGGAACTTCGAAAATGTTTTAGAACAGATCGCACATAAATCTACTAAATCTATCGTTATATGTGGTGATTTCAATATCGATTTCTTGAGTACATCCGACTCTGCACATTCACCAGTTAATCGATTCAAGAATCTTATCGACTCCTTCAACCTTATTACTACGATAAATGACCCCACTCGCCTCTCCGGCTCATCTCAAACATTGCTAGATCAAATTATAGTCAACAATGGAATCTCGTATCTCTCTGAAGTGTTTATCGCCGGATACAGTGATCACCTTGCTCAAGTATTGACTATTAATAATACACTAAAACCGCTTAAAATCCTTTACAAATTTACAAGAGAGTTTAATGACATAAATAAATCCATATTCGTAAATTATTTGCGTGAAGAAACATGGAAAGATGTTTACAATTGCCAAAACACCGACGACAAATTCAATGTATTTATCTCAACATTCCTAAAACATTACAACTCTAGTTTTCCCATAAAACGCAAGTTAATTAACACAAAAAAATACAATAGATGGATCACCCTAGGGATAAGAATTTCTTCAAAAAACAAACGCCGTTTATATTATCTTTCAAAACGCTATAACCAGCCACCCGAATTCCATAATTATTTTCGTAAATATAAGACTATTCTCCGAAAAGTAGTCTATGCAGCTAAAGTTATGGAAAACGACAGGCATATACTAAAATCGAACAACCGGATGAAAGCCATGTGGAATATTGTTAACAATTACACGTCAACTTCTGAAAATCGCGAAGAAAATGTTTCTTTACTAAACGATGGCAAGATCGTGTCAAATCCTCAGGACATCGCAAGTTTGTTTAATTCTCACTTCTCAGAAGTTGGTAAAATAACGAACTCAATATATCCAAATCAATGTCCTCCAATTATTACCACCCACATACCCAATTCTATGTTCACTTCCGAAACTAACGCCAGTGAAGTCATGGGAATCATCAGCTCCTTAAAAAACAAATTTTCACGAGGCATAGATGATATACCTGAGTTTATTGTTAAATCTTCGTCCCACGCTATATTAAATCCACTCGTAAATATTTTTAATAGTTCTTTATCGGAAGGGGTGTTTCCCAATATATTTAAGAGAGCTAAAGTGAAACCTTTACACAAGAAAGGAAACAAACTTAATATTGGAAATTACCGACCAATATCTCTACTACCCACTTTCTCAAAAATCCTAGAAAAATTGTTCTATAAGCGTCTTCTAGATTTTTTATCAAAATATAACATTCTCTCTGACGATCAACACGGTTTTAGGAAATCCTTTTCCACTACAAGCGCCATATTTTCCTTCTTAAACGATGTTACCACATCTCTAGACAGTGGAGAAAATCCTCAGGGTGTTTTTCTTGACTTATCCAAAGCATTCGATGTCATCGATCACGGAATTCTCCTTACCAAATTGCATTCTTTAGGCATTCGTGGACTTCCACATCAATGGCTAACTTCTTATTTAAAAGATAGATATCAACAAGTAGAAATATCCTATACTAAAAATAAAATACTTGAGCGTTGTCTTTCAGAAACAAAGCCACTTACTTGCGGAGTACCCCAAGGATCAATTCTCGGCCCTATACTCTTTTTATTGTATGTGAACGACATGTCATCATCCACATCAGATTGCAAAATGGTTCTTTTTGCTGATGACACTAATTTACTATGTAAACACGCCAATGCTCAAAAAGTTTTGTCTAACCTTTCGACTTGGTTCCATGCAAATCGTCTCATTGTAAACACTGACAAAACAGTGTCTATGTCATTTCACAATAGTATCACAAAATCTTTACCCCAGGTTTCTCTTTCTTTAAACGGAACACAATTAAAAACTGTTACAAATACAAAATTCTTAGGTCTCCATATTCAAGACAACCTCAAATGGAATTGTCACATTGACAATCTTAATTCCCAATTAAGCAAATTGTGTTACGCATTCCGAATCTTAGTTAACGCAGTTAGTCCACGTATTTCCCGTTGCGTATATTTTGCAAACGTTTACTCCCATTTACGTTACGGCATTACCTTCTGGGGTAATTCCGGTCAGAGTATTCAAACTTTCAGAATTCAGAAGAGGATAGTTCGGATAATTTGTAAATCTCACCCCCGAAACTCTTGTAAACCTTTATTCAAGGAATTAAATATCTTAACACTTCCCTGCATTTATATTTATGAAACAGTCGTGTTTGTTAAGACCGAATTACTGAAGTGCCACCCTTGCTTTATACGAAACAGTCTCGTTCACGAACACTATACACGCAATAGTAGTAATATTCATCGCCCTAGAGTGTCAACCACTCTTTGCCAAAAAGGACCTTCTCATTCGGGAATCGTTCTATATAATTTCCTGCCCAAGAATATAAAAGGTATTATGAAANCATTCGGGAATCGTTCTATATAATTCCCTGCCCAAGAATATAAAAGATATTATGAAATTGAATCTGTTCAAATCAGCGGTTAAAAACTACCTCCTGCACCAGTGCTTCTACGATGTAAAAGAATTTATTGATTTTAATAAAAGTTAAATTCGTCTTGTACTTTATCACGCCATTACTGTAGTACTTTTTAAACAACTTATAACAATTTCAAAAACTATTTTCTTGCATGATTGTGTTGTCTTATGGCTCATATTAATTTAGTTTTATGTGTACTCAACTTTGGCACGGTTGTGTACATAAATTCTGTAGCCCCATCCTGGCCCGGGTTTTTCTCCGTTTTTCCTTCTGGTAGAGGCGGATTTATCATACAGGTTCTCTAGGCTTTGTCTAGGGGCATGTTTATTGTAACAATAAATCGTGAATTTAGTGTTGTTTCAATTCTTATGATTTTTAAACACTATACTCAGAATAATGTATAGTTCGATAATAACTTGTACATGTATTTTTTTTTTGCTTAAAATTACAAACATATTGACATTCTATTAGTATTATAACTCGCAGCCAACTTTTTATCTTATCTAGGAACTTTTGCTGAAATTTTTGAATCCGCCTCTGCCTTAGGGCCCTTGATTAGAATTGATGGGATGGTCCCTTGCTTGCTTCCGGAGAGTAAATGAGTTTATTGTCCTCCACGTGGTCATACGCAGTGTGTACTGTTTTTTGACAATAAAATTTATTTCAAAGGGGATAGCGGGATAAGATAGATGTGGCGGCCCCCATGGTTGCCGACTGAACCAATGTAATAATAATAATAATAATAATAATAATAATAATAATAATAACTTGTATATGTTTTTACATGCTTAATGTATTTTCATATCCGTGAATATGTTGATATATGCTAGTCATTTGTTGTCGATTATTATTATTATTATTATTAGTTTTAAAATTTTGAACTCCAAATATCCAATTATTACATGTGCAGTGTTTTAGTAAAAATTGATTGTCGGCTGAAGGAAACAAGATATTTGAATGATTTTTGGCCCACTCAAAACTTTATAAAATTCTCTGAATTTTGTTATTGTCGCAATTTTTCACGACTGATCAAACCATATAAAACGATTTTTTTTCTGAAAATAGTCCTTTTTTGAGTTTTTTTTTATTTTATGGTGATTTTATCTGCCGACGTAGCTTTGAAAAAATCTGAAAAAATCTGGAAATAACTCCTGTGTTGTTTAAAAATAACGTTTGTTGCTTAAAATTGAGATGCAGTTACATTTTCCTCAAAAGATCTCTATAAAAGGCATGTCAAAAAACATAACTTTAGAGATTGTGTCTCAGTTTGGCGAATTGGGGCCCCCGTAACCAAGCCAAACATGTTTTTTTACACATAGAGTACGACCATAACATTGGTTCAGTCGGCACCCATGGGGGCCGCCACATCTATCTTATTCCGCTACCCCGTTCCAAAACAATCAAAAAGGGAAAATTAATTATTTAAAAAATGAATCCAGGGGATTTTTGTAAAAATAATGTACTAATAGCAAAAAAATCTCAATTACTTTTAAATATAGCAAAGATTCAGCGAACAACTTCATGAAAGTAGTAAACATATGTGAATCTAAAAGGAAGAAATAGCACCACTTTCTTTTTCACCTATTCATTATTTATAATTTATACTGTGAACTTTAGTATGAATAGGATAGAAATGTACTTAATGGGTAATTTACTTAATGATAAATTTTAAATACAAAAAACCAACTAGTTAGAACGCAGAAAAAGGTGCAGTCGAGAACCACACTGGATTAATACCGATGACCTCACTTTTTGTCAATTTGTGTATTAGTCAAGTATCCACTAACTTTCGTTCAGTGTATTTTATGTTCTGGATTGCATTAACGAACCATTCATTTCTTCGTCAGTCACATCACTATCATACAAGAAAAATTCTTGGATGGTGTTAGCAACACTCACCATCATCTCAACGTAGTTATTGAAATATTGTAAAATCTAGAGCGTTCACCTCTCAACTTTACATTTATGCTTCTAAACAAAAGATTTCTTTGTAAACAATTATGATGAATACAAAATTGAGTAAAATTCATAACAAATTCCGACAAATCAATATGGGGAAGAATAATAGACATACTTCCTGCATGACACAAGACAGTCTACCCAAAATCTCACAAAGTATTACCACATAGCTTTTTTCCTTCACTTTCTTCTTAATTTTCATATCATATCATTTATCACTGGGTAGTCTATGTTGGATTTACCTCCTACTTTTGGAATTAATATTCTGTATGCTTGTATTCTTGTCTCCGTCTCTGAATTCTTTGATATTCCCTCACTAGCTAAATTCAAAGTACCTGTCTCCATGAAAGTACAATATCGAAATCAGTTTTAGCAATTTTATTATTATTAGCATAAATTCAAATAACTATATGATCTATAATTTCTATAATAGTTGTCCTATTAAAATTAGACAAACTTTTGTGCATTTGAAAAATTGAAACAATTTCCATAGATTATTTATTTTAAGGACTGATAAATATGTTCCATAAATGACATTGTCCCATCGCGAGTCGGCAGTATTTGATATGCCAGTGCCATAAGTGGACAGCAGGCTTTACTTTGGTCGCTAGGAGGCAACCTCTACATAGCTTTTTCATGGGTTATAGCTGCATTTGTCGGGATGATATGGTTTGCCATCTTCAGATGGGCCATGGGTATAGCTACGCTACGTTACCCACCACAGCAGACATATGTCAGCGTTGCTCTTCGCTCCACTGAATACATCTCATTACCATTCTTTCACCGCGACTACGAAAGTGTATAATAGTATATGAGAAATGTGCAATGCTTTTTCACCACTGATTGTTGTAACAGTATTATTGATATTAGTAGCAACTAATTTTCTTTGTTTCTAAATAGGATCTTACCGAAAACTCAACTACCAACTTCGGAGCTAATACTCTGCAGAAAATGACTATACAAATTGCATCCTATAGAGACTGTGAACAGTACTTCCAAAGAGTTAACCAGTCTTCGAAGACTCTGACATGTGCATATGCAAACAGCAAAGAAAGAGGAGGGTGTACTGTAAGTATTTCTTCTTTTTTCCTCGAGTAAATAGTACATACAAAAAATTGTAATCGTGAAAACATTCGACCGCGTGATTTTGCCTGAAATATCAGTTTTGGTATTTTTTTTTTGTTTCTAATTATTCTCAAACAAATATTTTTTGTCATTGTTCTGAAGATTGTTCCGAATATATCAAGTTCAAAGCATAATAATGCGGACAAATACAAGGAGAAAATAAAGTATAAAGATTATCCTAAAGAATACCTAATGAGAACTTGCAAATCCAAAAATTGCACGGACATTAAATGAACTGACCATGGCACAATAGAGATTTTATGTTGCGTGTAGCTGCTCTGAATCCCAATGAACAAGATATCTAAAATTGGTAAAAAACAATTAAAATCAAACAGAACATATAAATAAAAACAGAAAAATTATTTGTTCCATTACAGCAAATATTTATAAGGATATCTAAAATATTCGAAGTCGTAGTATAAGTGGATATATTCAAAATGGGAGATAGCAAATATACTCCTTCCAAGCCAAAGTCACGTCAATTGATCTTTTCCTGAAAGTTGTAAGAGTAAAATGTCAAACTTAACCAACGAATGGAAAGTTAATTCCATAATGTCTACTGTTGTTGATTGATAGATAATATAATAAGTTTCCCTCATTATTGAAATTTCCCCTCCAAAGGGAAGTAAATCCATACCTTTCTGTGTCTTAGGGTGATATTGGAGCGCCCCTACTCGTCAATGGAGTACTAGTGGGAATAAGGACCCACACTCACTTTTATGCGAACGCATGCAGTACATTTGACTTCACTTCGTACACACAAATAGGACCTCTGCGCTTGTGGATTTACAACGTGACTGGAGTGTGATTCAACTTCTTTCCTCCGCTGTCGATTTCACACCATTTTACATCATCACGATTGCAATTAGATATTTTAAGTTTTCATCTTACTATCTCTAAATAATATATAGAACCAGTTTCTAATGCACGTAAGTGTATTTTTAAATAGAAATTAATATAGTAATTAGTATTTCAAATTGTTGTTTAATCGGATTCAATCAATTTCCATCACGTGGAATAATTTAAAAGCTAATTATAAACAATAAATTTGAAATATTTTGAAAGCTATTATTTATAACTATCAAGAAAAACTTTTGTATTTTCTACCGTTTTATTTTTAATATGTATCTGAAGCATAATTACGATTTATAAAACATCCAATTCATTTGAAAATTAATACATGCAATACGTTATTGGAAATTGTAATTTGCCAAAGAAGGACATTGATGAGAGATTGAGATTAAAAATGTTTTTCACGCATTCAATTTAATAATTATTTTTTCAGATTTTTTGATAACTTTTCAAACTTTGTTCCTGTTGGGTTACTTTTGACTTACCTAATTTAGGGTTTAATAAATTTGTAATTTAGAATTACGAAATTTGATGTGTGCATAATATGTGTTTTGAAAACTTATCTCTCACTTTTTATAGGAAAGAAAACAAATGACAATTGGTATTTAGGCTAATACAGGTACAGTAGAACCTCTCTTAACCGGTCTCAAATCAACCGGTCCTCAGATTAACCAGCCCATCCCGTGGAACAATATGTTTTCTCTCTTTCAGCGTAAAATTCTGTTAGATATTGATTAATTGTCGGGCTTTTACTGGAAAGCAAAACGGGTTGAAGCTATGTTTAGCATGTTCTTTAAATTTTTCGTGTTGATTTTTGTTATGTGTATTTATTTACTGTATGTGCGTACATTCAGTACCATACAGTCAGTGTCAATGACGCTCTTTTGTTTATTTATTCATAATAACTTGAAAACGCCTCGCCGTTTCGTTAGTAATCGCGAGGGATACTTCGCCAAAGAACAAATAATTCAGTGTCGTGCTTCTACTTATTCTTCGGCGACTTGCGTTCACAAGGCAACCCGAATTTTCTAATTTTAAATGAAAAATATTACTACTAATGGAATTATACTACTAACATATGCCTCGTATAACAAAGCGAGATAGCCATGACGGGGTAGTAAGAAAATGATGTTACTACGGGGGTGGCTCTTACTTTATGGAAGTATCCATTATTCGTCACCTCTGATATTATTCCTCAACCTGAATTAACTTCCAAAGGCCATTATTCATCAGATATTTTTTCTGCCGAGACAGTGTCGAATAAATTAATGAATTAAAGGCAACTACGCCCTGACATAACAGGATTTGAGGAAGACCGGTGATTAGGAAATATTACACAGGGCTAGCGAAGACATGTAAAGTGATATACTCAAATACACAACACGAACAATAACTGAGCGATTTTTACTAATTTCATAATCCTAAAGGAACTATTTACAATTTAACATACATTTATAATAATAACCCTACAAGATTAATGTTCATCCTGATTTCAGGATAAACTCTTGCGCATACTCCTCTTGATTATACATTACATAATTAACATTTCATAATAAACAGATTTCCAATACGTCGACAAACGGAACAATTTATTATGACAGAGCGTTACGTGCTATAGAAGTGCAATGAAGTACCGGGGCACTCCTAACACAATTCGCGTACACATATAAGTTTATAAACTGTCTAGTCCAAAATCAGTACTTACGAAACACAAAAATGACTGCATTCTTGACGTTTTCTTCTTACAAAAATATAAGTTCCGATTTCTCAACAAGTGACTCGTCGTGCCGATAAAAACGTCTTAACGATCATAAATTCTGAGAATAAATCAATGAAGTTTTAATACAAAAATGATGAACAAAATTAAACACGAGTGAAACTTGCAGAAGCCAAATATTTCCTAATACAACACCTATTGCTAAAGCTGTACATCTGAGTACTCTTTCCCTAGCTTCTCAAGTATAAAACGCGTACATTTATCATGATGAACCTCTCAACAAATTATACCCCTTTGTTTCCTAAAGGAGAACCGTCCGCTCGGATGTTAGGGTGATTCTTCCTTAGACCATGTTTACTCTTGTATACATGTATGAGCGACTTATATGAGATATATGTATACACAACGTTTCGAAGGATTGCGATTTGTATGAGCTTAGACACTTCTACCTCATACATTTATAAGATAGCGTTTACACTTCTCGATTTGTATCAGGGAATTGTTGTTTTATCGTGAAGAAAGAGTAAAAACTGATATTTTAATCTACTGAAGAAATAATCTATTGTTAACTAGTTAATATAATATGCAAAATTCAACACTTCAGATTACAGGAGTCAATATTCTATGAAAACAACGATATAACGTACAAAGAACTCTGCTGATTGTTAACAAAAATGGCGGATCGCGTACTCGCCATTAGTGGTGCGCATGCGCAAAAACGTTTGCGACTTGTATAAGCGATATGTATATCCTGACGAAATGTATCAGAAGTTGTCTGAGGTGCTGTCGCACAACACATGAAAGAGTAACTGTATGGCACTAGCTCATTCAAATTGATATGTATATCAAACAAGACACTCATTCATGTATACAAGTGTATATGTACCTTTACCTGTGTCCAACCACAGTGGAATAAGACAAGATGTGCCCGTTCCGAGCATGCGCAGTCCAAGCAAATCATATTAAATAAATATAAATAAATTTATTGGCAGAAAAGCAGTACAAATTGCGTATGACCACGTGGAGGACAATAAATTCATTTACTCTTCGGAAGCAAGCTAGGAATAATCCCATCAATTCTGCTCAAGGACCCTCAGGCAGAGGCGGATTAAATTTTTTTGCATATTAACAAATTTGTAATTTAACACAAAAATGTATTTTTAAGTATGTAGGTAATGTATCGTAAGTATTAAAATAATATTAAATTCGAGATTTATTCTTTCAATATACCCGCCCCTTGACAAACGTCTAGATAACCTGTATACAAAATACGCCTCTACTCGAAGGAAAACCCATGGACCAGGATGGCGCTGCAGACTTAATGTACATAACCGTGACAAGGTTGAGTATACACGAAACAATTAATACGAATCATAAGACGCAACACGAGCATGCAAGAAAATAGTTTTGAAATTGTTATAAGTTATCTTGAAAGTACTACAGCAATGGAGTGATAAAGTACAAGACGACTTGAAGTTTTATTAAAATCAATAAATTCTTTTACATTGTAGAAGCACTGGCGCAATAGGGAACGTTTAACCGCGGCTTTCAAGAGATTCATTTTAATAATGTGTTTTCCATTTTTGGGGAGGGAATTACATAGAACAATTCCCGAATCATATGGCCCGATTTGGCAAAGAGCGGTTGACACTCTAGGATGATGAATATTATTCCTATTGCGAGTATTGTGTTCGTGAACAAGACTGTTCTGCATGAAACAAGGGTGGTGCTTCAGTAATTCGCTCTTAAGAAACACAACCATTTCATAAATATAAATGTATGAAAGTTTAAAAAAACTTAATTCCTTAAATAAAAGTTTACAAGAGTTTCGGGGGTGAGATTTACAAATTATCCAAACTATCCTGTTCTGAATTCTGAAAGTTTGGGTGATTTGACCGGAAGTACCCCAGAAGAGAATGCCGTTACGGAAATGGGAGTAAATGTTCGCAAAATATACGCTAAATGAACATATGTGGATTAACTACGTTAACTAAGATTCGGAATGCGTAACATAATTTTCGTAATTGGGGATTAAGATCGTCAACGTGACAATACCATTCGAGGTTGTCTTGGATATGGAGACCTAAGAATTTTGTATTCGCAACAGTTTTTAAATGTTTTCCGTTTAAAAAAGAGAAGCCAGATTTTGTGATACTATTGTGAAATGACATAGCACTGTTTTGCCAGTTTTCACAATGAGTCGATTTGCATTGTACCAAGCCAAAATGTTAGACAAAACATTTTGAGCGTTGGCGTGTTTTTATAGGAAAATAAGTGTCATAAGTAAAAAGAACCATTTTGCAAACAGATGTGAAGGATTCCATGTCGCATCTTCACACAATAATCCACTGTCGTCAAGCCACCTAGCAATATGCACACTCGGCATATTGGATTGAGGTCGCGTGTCCAATAGAGTGGGTCAGCATATATATATATATAAAGAGGTGCAGACGACTGATACAAGAGTGTGGAAGGAACTGGTTCCGGTGGATTGTTTCTTTTGTGGACGTTGCCATTTCGGTGACACCCGAGTGACACCCTCCCCGCTCCATTACCTCCCTGAGGGAACCAGCTGACTGGGTGGCGGAACTTACAGCCCTTCACCACCCTCCTTCGAAACTAGAGTCTGCAAGGACCCGAGTTCCTCCACTGGGGCTTGCCGCTGTTCGGACCACCATGGAAACCACCAATCTCTCTCTCTCTCTCGGGCACTTATCTTAGTCACGGATTGTAAGTATTAAACATGTCACATACTATCCGACTTTCTCTTAAACTGACCCCAGTATAACCCCAACACCCCTAACCTCCCCCTCTTCATTAATTTCCCTCACTCCTCCCGTCCCCCTTCTTTGCCCATCACGTCCCGTCCAACCCTGTAGCTCGGATAGATCAACCTACGCGAGCTACGAGCGAGGACTCACGACACCACGTGCAATAAAAAATGTAGAGCGCCGAGAATTGAATCTTGGGGAAATCCACAAGTAAGTGACTTTGATTCTGGAAGGCAATGCTGAAGTACTTTATTTTTAGTACAGGATAATTTTATATTTTAGAAAGGAAGTTAACAATTGATGTGGAAGTCCACAAGTGCCTAAAGAATGCATGTTTTAAATGGAGAATTTTGTGATCGATGACATCGAATGCTTTGAATAAATATATAAAGCATCCTGAGGTTTTTCTACATGGTCAAGAAAAGTGATAACATCGTTAATATAATTCTGTTCACCTTTGATGATTATTGTGTCCCACTCTGTGAGTGTTAGTGTCCAGTTTTCGAATAACTTCAGCCAATTGAGGATTTGGCTTGAAGAAACCTGAGATTGAGATCTGTTTGGGGAGCAATTTACGCAAAACGGAGGACTTGTGGCGACCGTGTGAATCAGCTGATGAGCGCGTTTGATTTATGCTGGGAAGTGTTCGTTTCATCTCTGGGTAGCACTACTTTACGTGGTTTTTGGCGGCTGTACTTACCAGTATGTCGTTTGTGAACAGGTTTTAGTACAGTACGGGAGGGGATGAAACGAGTAGGAGGATTGCGAAAGGGAGGAAACCGGGACATGTCATCTAACACACTAAACTTATTCTAAATGAAGTGTTGGGGTGGTGCATGTGTTTTTGGTCTAACTATATGATAGCAGTTATAAAACAGCGAGAATTCCAAAATGTTGTCGAACCACCGTCCGTGTTCTTATGGACATTGTTCAAGACATTTTTTGAGCAGGTATATTACGATATTTCTTCATTTCTACATTTCAGTTAAACATACTACATAAATCTATACAATATCGTTAACTTCCCTCTCAAAAAATTACTGTGTTTCATTTGCCAACGACCCCCACACCTCGATGCGCAATAGCATACATTATCGTATTCCACAATGATGTCCAACAGCGTATGAAGGATTGATGGGGAGGGGAGGAGCATCCACCCTTCCAATAGGTCGGCGCTGCGTCGTGCTTTGCTGGTAATAAGAGCTATTACAGTCAGCGATGAGCACATGTCAGTCTCGGTTGGGTCGCCAAGGTGGACGGACGTGTTTGGGAGGTTTCGTGATTGTGAAAAATAATGGGTTGCTCACTTGGTGATTACCGCGCCCCGGCTGTATATTTGAATGGGTCGGTTTTCCTGTGTCTGCGCAGCTGCAACATGCGTCATAGGAGGTGGCAGCGACGGTTTGGTCAGGGCAGCTGCTTTGTTGTGTGCAGCCACTCTTAATCGGTGGTGCTAAAGAAAATCCTGGCCCAGTTAATATTGATCCCGCTCTACAGAAAACGTAACGAGTTTTATGTAGAGGATGCAATAAAATATTGCAATCTGCTACGTAGTGCAAGTCGTTGGTTCCACTTTTCGTGCAGCGGTGGAATGGCGGACGTTGCATCCAACAACGGCTTTTTTAACTAAGGAAGATGCTGCATGCAGTGAGTACTTCGCTTGGAAAAGAACCTGTTAGTTGCGAAGAAAACCATCGAGGACCTTCGTTCGAACCAGCTGTTGGAGGAAAAAATTGGTGAACGCTCTGTAAATGCAGTTGTTAAGGCGCAAGTCCGAATATTTCTTGTCTCATTTTAGGGAACACAATTGTCCGACACGTGGAGAAGGAGAAGAGCTTCAAGAAAGTTGAATGCTATCCCAGTATCCGGACGGAACAACTACGACGCGTGATTGAAAATCGGGATTTTGGGACCCCTGATACTGTTATCCTCCACGTCGGAATAAACGACCTGAATAGAACGCGTAATTTCGATTATGTTATGGGAGAGGTGTACGACTTTGTTTCGACCACAAAAAAGACGTTCCCACAGTCCAACATAAAAGTAAGAGGCGTGTTGCGGCGAAAGGACGTGTAGTGGAGGAAAATCACGGCCATCAATGAACGCATTGAATGGGTTTGTAATACCCTAAACCTAACGTTTATGGACGGCAACGGTTGGATGGAGGAAAGTTATTTTGGGCGTGACGGGCTTCATTCATATCCTGTTTGAGATGGCAAAGCGGTATTGGCAGGAAATACCGAAACATTTTGTAAAATTCGAATAAGTGATAGACTTCTGTTTAACGACAACGGTGGCGATTCGGACGGTGGCGTTGGTAGAGGGGAAGGTGGCACTGCAGGTGATGACATTGGCGACGGTGATGAAGGCGGTGGCTGTAACGAGGGAGGCGGCAATGGCGAATAAGGCGGTGACTGCAGGGAGGGAGGCGGCGACAGCGGTGTCGGAGGCGTCACCGGGGGAGGCAATGGCTGCGGTGATGGTGTAAGAGGAGGCGTCGCCGGAGAAGGAGTAAACGAAATTCGTCGCCCGGGTGAGTCGTTAGTGTTGCTGCAGATGAATTGTAGAATTATTTACAACTAAAAGTTACATTTTGTCAATTTAGTTGATATTTATGAACCAAATATTGGAATTGGTACGGAATCATGGATATCGCAGAACATGAAAGATGCAGAAATATTTCGTTAAGATTTTTCGTTTTTCAGACGGGATCGTGTGAGTCTTGCGGTGGAGTTTCATTTGCGTGAAAAAGAGTTTATCGTGCTATGTAAACGGGGTAGATGACGTTCACGAATTAATATTTGTTGAAATTGAAGGTTATTCAGGTAAAACTCTAGAAATTACAGTAATATATAGAGTGATGATATGCGAGTGTTAGAAAAATTTGTTAATAAAATAGTCTCAATTCAAATAGAAATAGCTTTATCGGCGGAGTCCTTAACTTACAGCATGTTGACTTGGAGGGTGACTCAGATATCATTAGCAATGCGCAATCATTAGTAAACAATCTTGTTTGGGATTGTAGCCACTGTCAGGTAGTGAAGCAACCGAAAAGAGGGGACGCTCTTCTCGATCTTTTCCTCGTACGAACGGGGGATGAGCTTATCTCTTGCGACACTGTAGAGAGAGTAAGTGACCACCTCGCGGTTATCTTAGAAGTCCACTGGGCTAATTCTCAAATATCTAGACTACACGAAAGAATAATTTATCAATACAATAAAACAAACGTCCCAGATTTTCTGGTTTTTCTACGTCAAAATTGCTCGAGATGGGCTGGTACGGGAAGGTCGATGGAATAAATTTAGTTAAACTTTAAGAATATAATATTTAAGAGTATTGAAAAATTTGTTCCTCATAAAAAAATTTAAAAAACTATCCTGACCCTGAATACTATAATAGTTACATTAGACATTTGAAAGCCAAAGGAAGAAAAGCGTATAAAAATCGAAAGAAAGGGACTGACTACCAAAATAATTACAAATTTCTCTTTAAACAGTTATTAATAGCAAAGAAAATAGCTCAAGAGTATTTGCTGCACAAAATTTCAAGAAAGACAGCTGTTGGTCGCAATTTTATAAGTACCTGAAAAGACGGAAAGGAAATAAAGAAAGTACATCCGCTATTAAAAACAACGGTATAATCTACACAGAACCTCAGGATAAGGCCAATGTTTTTAATTCGTATTACTCGTCGGTTTCTGGTACTTCCTGTAGCAACGGCAGTCTAAATTTGACGAATAATTCCCATGTAAATAGTTTTGTTCTAATACTAGGAAGCTTCGTCATCGAAATTTTAATATTAAAAATAAAATTCCAGTGGATTTACTTAAATTCAGTGGGGAAGTCATGATTCCGTACCATGTCAGGTTTTTTGATATTACATTAAATAATTTTTCATTACCACGGGACTGGAAAAAGGCTATCATGGTACTAATTCTCAAAGTAAGTGATCGTTCATTAGTTAGTAATTATCGACCAATTATCTTAACCTCCGTAGTATGTAAACAAATGGAACATATTATTGCAGATTATTTGAAGAATACTTGGGAAAAAAATAATTTTCTTCATCCGATTCAACACTGATTTAGATCCGGGTACTAATGTGAGAGCCATTTCCGTTTGCCAGGACTTGACGTGGTGGGGGGAGAATTGATGCAATAGTTATTTATTTATCTAAAGTGTTCAATTTACTGCCACATGACCGTCTTCTTCCTAAAATCGCGAAGTCAGAAATTGATCCGCGTGTTGTCAAATGGATTTGTAAATTTCTCCGGATTCCCTTACTACATGTTAGAATAGTTGAGTGCTCCTCTAAAGAAATCGCTGTGACACCGGGAATACCACAAGGAAACGTTTTGGGTTCACTTCTTTGTCTTTCACATATTAACGATATTTCAGAGCACATTAATTCGATAGTGCGTTTATTTGCCGATGACTGTATTATATATCGGAATATTAAAGAAGACAGAGACCGAAAAATGTTAGCGTGATGTAAACGAATTGTGGAAATGGGCTGAGACGAATAAAATGAAAATAAACCCCCTAAAAAGTAAATCTTTATGTTTTTCAAGATCAAAAATGAAATCTGCTCTGAACTATTCTTTAAATCATCATATTATTTCTGAAGTTTCATGGTGTAAATACTTAGGTGTTATAATTTCCCGTGACTTAAATTGGACAGATCATGTAAAATACACAACGCAGAAAGCTTGGTGAGCGCTCAACTTCGTAAGACACGTACTTAGAAAAGGGAACTGGAAATCTGAAAGCTTAGAATACACTTCATTTGTTCGATCTATAATGGAGTACGGAGCAGCTTGCTGGGATCCGTATCAATGAATTGGATCTGATGCAAAGAAAGGCCGCGAATTTTGTTAGAGACAACACACGTGGTATGTAATTAATAACAACATACGTAATAGGGGCACACTTACCAATTGAAGATAGTTAGCGTGTCTTTGTGCACTCTTTAATGCCTACACGGGAGAGCTCGCGTGGAAATCAGTGAACGCTAGGCTACATAAACTGAATTACATGAATCGCGGCGGCCACAAGCGTAAAATAAAATATAGGAAACAGAAAACGGATATTGCTAAATAATCCTTTGTGAATAGAACCATTTTAGACTGGAATAACTTACCTGCAGCAACACTTTCGAACTTACGAAAAAGAGTAAAATATTTCCTCAACCGTCTTCTTGTTTCGTCGAAATAGGAAAATATGTGTAGTGCAGTGAAGTGTAGTGAGGTGATTGGAGTCTAAGGATACAGAAAATGCTCAGAGTGAATAGAAGTAGTGAAGTGTACATGATCGTTCTCAGCAATCCTGTTTTGGTTTTATTGTTTACAGTAGTTAATTTCTTTCATTTATGTTGTAGCAATTATATTTACGTTAAGGGTATAGGAGGTGTGATGACACATGATTTTCAGCGTGTTTGTAGGTATGAGTGTGTTTCTGTAACTGCTTGTAAGAGAAAATGTGTTTGTGTATGTACGTGAATATACGCACAAATGACCTTCATGTAGATAATTAATTTCTTAAATCTAATTTCTTTCTCGTTGTAACCATGTGTAGTAATATTTTAAACGTTTTATTTCGTTTCTGTGTGTATTTTATATATATTTTTACATATATTGATGATTTGTTTTTTAAATCTCGTATTATTTTATTATGTATGTATACTTTTCTATCTGCCACCGTGTAGTGCTCACTAGCAGATTAATAAATTATAATTATTATGATTTATTTTCTCGGAGATATACATCCGGTACATAATGAGTGAGGGGCCATTACGGCATACCTTTCTCCGTGCTAATCTTTTATGTTTAACACAGTGCGCACTATTCTACAAGTTTCTAAAATATCTGATTTCTGTGTTTAATGATCATTTCAGTTGAGTTTAGTCCTATTTTTTCAAAGTATTTTCTAAGATTCTTATTTACTAAACCATTTGCTGTAATAACTATGGAACTAAGTCTGTATATTTCTTTGTACTCTATAGCCAGAGGTGTGTATTTGGATTTTTTTTTGATTCAGCTTTATTGATGTTGTGGTCTGCTGGGTGAGTGACATCAATGAGAAATGCAGATTTTTCTTGTAAGTTATGGAGAAGGATGTCGGGTTTGTTGGCAGTAATTGTTTTGTCAGTATGAATAGGGATGTCGTAGTACAATCTGTATCTCTCGTTCTCCATGGTAGGAGGGGGACGGTAGTCGTAATAAGGAGATTTTTGGTTTTCTAGTATAAGTTCTGTTTTTATTGCGAGAGCCTGGTGAATTATATTTGCAGTTAGGTTGTGGCGATGTAAATATTCTGTATTAGTCAGATTTGAACGTCCAGTTATTAGGTGATCTATTGTTTCTGAGGTTCGTTGACATATTCTGCATTCATCATTTATGTCTAATTTTTCAATATATATTTTGTAATTCTTAGTGGCGACAACCTGATCTTGAATTGCATGAATAAAGCCTTCAGTCTCACCAAATAGAGACCCATCTCTGAGCCAAAGCGTCGATGCGTCTTTGTCGGCAATGTTGAGAGAATGAGGAAATCTACCATGGAGAGTTTTTCACATCCATTCTTCAATCTTTTCACCGGTTGGGGTGATAGTGGGATAATATCTGTCATCATTCAGATTAAAAGGAGAGAAACCTTTGTCTGATATGCATACTGCATTGTGAAATGGTGAGGTTGTGGCTCTTTCTTATATATTCTTTCATGGTATATATTATTTCATGGAGAAAATATTCTTTCATGGTAGTCATCTGACTATTGCAGAGTGATTGAAGGTCTGAGAGACCTCTTCCACCTTATTTCCAAGAGATGTGGAGTCGTTCTACAGCTGAGTGAGGGTGATGAATTCTGAATTTTGAGAGAGTTTTACGTACTAGAATGTTAAGGTTATTTAGATCTGTTTGGGATCATGGCACTATTCCGAAAGAATACGTAAAGACTGGTATACACCACGTATTAATTGCTCTGATTTTGTTCTTGGCAATGAGTTCTGTTTCTAGGATTTTCCGGAGGCGAAATGTGAAAACCTTTTTCAATTCTTGTTTACTGGCCTTGTTGTTCAGTGACAGTGTTTGTTTGAACCCTAGGTATTTGTAGGTGTTGTCTGAGCTTAGATATTTGAACTGTTCATCACTTTCTAATAATTTGAGGACATTTTGCTCATTTTCTCTCTCTCCTCTTATTACTTTTAAAGTAGCACATTACTCAATACCCAATTTCATTTGAATATCTCTACTGAACATGGTAGTGATATTCAGGAGACTGATCAATTCAGTTTCATTACTTGCTTCAGATCGTCCATGTACATCAAATGGTTAACAGTGTGCAAGCTTTTCCTTTTGTCCGTGAGTTTGTAACCAAGGCCTGTTTCACGTAACAAGTTAGGTAAGGGGCTTATGGTTAAACAGAACCATAAAGGGCTCCACGTATCTCCCTGAAAGATGCCTCGCAAGATACGAATAGGTTTAGATTTCAATATCCTGTTTCCATCTTTTAACACAAGCTCTGTACACCATGATTTCATTAGGCACTTCAGTACTTCAATGTATCCCATATATTTCTAAAACTTTGAGAAGCCAACTATGAGACACTGAGTCGTAAGCTTTCTGGTACTCAATGCAGGCAACTGATAGGTTTCTTTTCTTTTTCTTCACTTGTCCCCCAATTAATGCATCTATAATCAACTGTTCTTTGCATCCTTTTGTCCCCTTGCGGCATCCTTTCTGTTCCTCGCCAAGAATGTTTTCTGAAGTAAGGTGTTGCTCTATCTTGTGGACCAGTATTGAAGATATAATTTTGTACAGTGTATTTAAGCATGTGATTGGAATATAGTTTTTTGGATTTCCAGTTTCTTTGTTCTTTGGTTCCAAATAGGTAATTGCTTGGGAAATGAATGAAGGGACATCTGAGGGGTATGAAACATGTTATTGATTATGACTAGGAGAGGAATATGGTGTGTAACTAAATACTTCCACCAGAAATTTTGAATGCCATCCGGGCCAGCCGCTCTCCAGTTGTTCAATTTCTTCGTTACCATTTTGATATCACAGGAGGTTACAGTGGAGTTTTGCATTATTGATGGGCACTTATGGGATTATTCTTCTATCCAATCGGCTTGAAGATTATGATTAAAGGGATTGCCCCATAAGTCACTCCAGTATTCTTCAACAAACTTTAAAGCTGGTGGGTTGCCTTGAAAGTGTGGCTCAGATAGACTGTTGTAAAATTGTCGCTGGTTTAGATCAAACCTCCTATTTTCGGATTTTATCTTGTTTGGTTTATTATATCGTCTTAGTCTTTTCCCAAGTGCTGCAATTTTTTGTTTTAGCGTGTTAATGTGCAGGTCTAATTTTTCATCAAATCCAGATTCCTTTTTTCGTAATCCTTGTGCTTTTAAGATGTGGTATACTTTATCCCTCAGGTGGTGCTTGCACTGGTCTCTCTTTACTTTCGAAACGGAGAGCTTTGCTATGTCACTTCTGAAGTGTTTAATTTTTCTCAATTCTTCTTTTCCATTTAGGCACTGATTTTTCTGTTCTGGTTCAAATTTCGGGTTTTGTTGCTTTGTTAATGTTTTGTATATTTAGCACAGTCATAGCAGCGCAATAAGCATGAATTTGAAGGGATTCTAAATTACTTATTGTTACTGATTTAAGAAGATCGTTAATTATGCCAAAAGTTTTGAATGTGGTCTTCTTAGGGCATAATTCGGGTAATGGTTTTCTTTTGTTTGTATCTGTTCCACTGTATAGTGTAATATTTCTATCTATGTCTGTTTTTATTCTTGTTCTTAGTTCTAGAGATAAGCTGTCTTCTCCCATTTGCTTATTATTATTAATATTATTATTATTACACACTGTCGACTCGGCACATATCGGTAATTTATATTCGATTCAACAATGTACCACTTCAACGTCAATGAAGTTTGTTCACTAATGTTTCTGTAATTAAAAAATGTTTTGAAACTGTTTAAAATGCATGGTTATGTGTAGTTGTATACTATGTATTAGTTTCACATCTTAAAAAATAAAGAAAGAACTGAAAGTTGGTCTAAAAGGGGCATTCTGAATACCAACGCTTCGCAATAAAGTTCGTTCAGTAAAAGAACGAGCATATTCCAGCTGTTTCGCGCACAATTCTAAGTGACGCCAGATGAAGCAAACAGCATATGAGGGTGAGCAATTAACAATCATTATCAGTGCTAAGCGGGAGCGTGGCAAGGGGACGAGTTATCTTGCGGTAGGCAATCAAATCATGCAACAAAACCAAAATTGTATTTCGCGTAGAATTATAAAATGTAAAATAGCTGTCCGGGAAAGGCTCCCGTTCGGAAGCTTACGTTGACGGGTTGGAAAGTACGCGTATTTTGTCGACATATTCGTAAAAAAGGCATTTGGCAGTCGCAGACCTAGTCTCATGGGAAAGATAAAGTTTTAGAAAGACAATTTCCGAAGCATCTACGCGTCAATATATCAAGACGCGTGTCTACACATTGTACAAAGCGAATCGTAAGCCATTTCTCACTTCATCAAAGAAACGTCGGCGTGTTGCATGAGCCAAATCTCACCTCAGCTGGTTTCCATCTCAGTGGTAAAAGGTACTGTGGACTGATGAATCCATTTTTTAGGTTCATAAGGAAATATTGGCTGTAAAGCTATTAGGAAGAAGGATGAGGCAAACGATCCATCCTGTTACAAGTGCGTGGTTCTTAAACCTTGCTCTGTGATGATGTGGGGTTGCATGGCAGCGAATGGTGTTCGCAATTTGCATTTTTGTACGGGTGCAATTTAGGCGCCAGGCTATATTCGCGTTCCTGTACGACGATATATTTTCCAACAAGATAATGTCCGGTCACATACGGCTTAAAAAACAGAAACATGGCTACGTACGAAACGTGTCAATGTTTTAGAGTTGTCAGCGGCAAGTTCGGATCTCTCTCCTATAGAGAATATTTGGATAATTCTTATGAAGAAGATGACAGCGTCGTCCCCACAATATACAACAATTACAGAAATATCTGCGGCAGGAATGGGGAAAAATTCCTACAGACACATTGAGTCGTTCAATGTCTTCCATGCCTAAACGTCTTGTTGCGGTTATCCCCCGTTAAAGTGACCTCACCTCTTGGTAATCGAACCAAATGAACCTTTTTGACGTTCGAGGTGCAAGGAATACAATTGAATCGTGTATCATAACTCTCTGTTTTGCTTCAAACTAACATAAATGCTATTACATATGTTGTATTTAACATATCAAATGTTAATAAAATATTTCCTTTGCATATACATTTCATTGTGTTTCTCAATTTTCTCATTTCAAGCTTTTTCTTGCGTGAACGAACTTCATTGACTTTGACGTTGTAAATAGAATTATTTACATGTAAAATGTAAATGTAAATAGAACCACGAGAAATTATTTTTCTAAAACAGAGGGTATATAGCGTCCTGCAGCTGAGTACGCAAGGACTACAGGTGATAGACCCGTAATATTTTCTTAAAAATTGTGGCCAGAAAATGAAAATTTGAGAAGAAAACGTAGTGGTATGTACGTACGTTATCGCATTACACCGCTCCTAGCGACCTCGCCGACCTCCTCGAAGGCCGCAGACATTCTTTTGCCCTGCCCCTCCGCTGGCTCAGGTATTAGTGTTCTTGCTGATCACCAAGTCATCCCGGGTTCAATTCCCAATGAGGTCGGACAAAATGTGTAGCTTTTCACGTAAATATCCCAATTTAAATAGCAGTGACTACTGTAAAGCTAACCGGTCCACCCACTAACAATAGCCCTTCAACTCTCCTACTTCCTATTGCTCCATGTAGATAAGCTTTAATAGCACGCTACATATCCCACTTACAAATACCTCTCACCTGCTGCTCTTTTCTCTTCTGTACTCGTTCATTTTGATAATCCTCTCGTAAATTTCTTTGTTTTTTTTTAGTAATGGAGAAAACACACCGATGCTTCAAACTATAATAGCAATTTTGTAATTATATTATATTATTCACAGAGTATGAAATACTTATTATAATCGTAATTCAAACAATAACAGTAATTGTTTACTGTGTCAAAATTATCAACTTTCTTCCATGTGAAATTATGACGAGTTGTTGCCATATCTTTCAGTTGTTCGGAATAATAATTTATTTAATTTTCATTTTTTGACGTATTAATTTTTTCAACAATATGATGGACTGATGCAGCTTCGCACCGTTCATTATCGCTGCCCAACATAAAAATAAAGCGTACTTCTGTAAATGTTCTTAAAACTTGTGAACCGTTAATCCAATTTACGTTATTCTTTTATAATTCTTAGTTTTGTTATCAGGAAATGTTTAAGTACATACTTTTTATATAAGGAAAAACAAACAAATTCGAGTTATGTGACACAGTGAGTCACGATATTGTTTACTTCAAAGAGTTCTACAAAACAGTCCCAGATAGCACATGTCTATCTAGAAAGGTTCACCAAAATTATCAAGAGAAAAGTAGAAGTGTTAAAATACCTCAATTTAAGAGGGTAATTCAAGTCACTTCATCAGTTTAAATGCATACTTTTTTTGTGCGTTTAAAAAAATTTAAAAAGTCTTTAGATCATAAAACTTGATGGATAATATATATTTTTCAAGCTTTTTAGTTTCAGAAGCTCCGCATCGCTTTCTCTAGTTTTTATTATCACTTCAACACTCTTAAGGAGTAATCCACATCATAGCGAATTCATTAATTCGGTAAATTTTATTCTGTAACTGGATGTACCTCTCCGTTTCCANAGAGACAGGTCGCACACCCTTCTTTACTGGGAATATCAATTATTGTTTACATCTTCGAGAACGATTCAACCCATTACGTTGAAACGAACTCAAATTGTTGTTGCTTTCACCACGTTTTATGCAATAGAAGTAACTAAACTGTTGTCATAAGTAAACCATAATGTAATATGCTTAACAAATATTCTCTTTACTGTTTGTGACAAAAAGTGAAGTTTAAACATACATGATAAGAAATCAAAATCATACCATTCCTTGCAACAAATCTTTAAACTTCTTCCCCCAGAAACTGTAAGAAACAGAATATTCGTTATGAATTTACCAAATTATTATTTCTGACATTAAATAGTACATCTTCGCAACACTCACAAAAATTGAAAAGCAGCCACGCCAACACGAGGTAATCTAATCCAAATTTTGTTTCAAAATTGAAACAAAATTAGGCATGTGCAATATATTCATTATATTACACTCTTTATTGCATGATATTTCAAATATATTGTTTTGCTCTGTTGCTTTGATTAGTGCACTCTTCTTCCAGTATTGAGTACATCACAACATGTTACATTTCCTCCTCTCCGGTAGGGTTCGAACGATAGTATCGTTACCGAGTAATTATCGATTCTTTAAGCTTCGAAACTCGATACTTTGCACTATACGTTTAAAAAATTTTTCTTTTTTTGCAAAATCGCAATAAAAGAAATTACGGCTCACGAGACAAGTTGCTGGTGATGGTGGTGATTTATCAAAAACCCGTAGAAATTCAAGGAAATGAATGCACCGTGAAATAATTCACCCGCCACCTTCCGCGCGTCTCTCAATATACCAATCTATTGATAATTGTGATCTCAGTAGGCCTGAAAGGTCGTGCAGGAAGCAGCAGTTATCTCCTATCCGCGCCCGCAAGTGTGTCTTAGTTCTTTTAATAACTCGCGTTGTCTCCCCGACGGCCCGCAGAAAGCAGCATCTGCTAGCAGCGGGCGAAATCATTATTGTATCGTTCATGATATATAACGAATTAACAAAATTTCCCCCAAAATGGAAATTTTACGACAAGTTAAATAACAACGAGGCAAGATGCATATTGTGATTCAAGCACTTAAAATCTTCAGGAAATACAAACTTATTAAAGCACATAAAAAGTAACCATTAAGGAGTCATCGAAAATAAGAAGAAAAAAATACAACGAACACCCAACCTGACATAAAGTGAGTAACCAAAATGAGTAGTAAAATATTCACGTAAATAATATAGTATTTTTGTATATCTTCAATACTAAACTTACTTATTAAAATAAAATTACTTCATTCCTACCGATTCTACTGCTCCGATATCAATCCGATACCAATTGCATTCGCTTTCTGCCGATTTTAGGTGAAATAAAAGTATTTAATACTTTTTGACAACAAATTAACACTACGTGTAACAAATCTAGCTATTAAAATCGTATTCACTTCATTCCAATTCCTTTGAGAGTTTTTTGTGAAACGTGTGAAAATCAACTCAAACGCCTTTCCAATTAAAATAACTTCATGACATTTTAGAACAAAAACGTGTTTGATGATAGTTTTCATCTCAAGTATTTAACTTATTATTATTGAAGTACGAAACAATTAAGTGTAGCGGGGTTACATAGTAATAAACCCCTTAGAAAATTTGCAATGGACAACCAAGATTATATTAACATGATAAACACTCGTTATAAACATTAATCAACAATTAGGCGTTCCAGAACATTCTGTGACAAACCAGTGTTACTACCTAATTACTACAATGGACAGGAATAATATTATAATGACAAGCGAATAAATAACATTCATTCAACCAATCAAGTGCTATAGAAAAACTAAGACAGAAGACAGTCTAGAGCAAGAAGAACACTTCACTTCTTGCTAGCTACTCGTGTAGGTGCGCAGGTCAGTATGAGCTCCGGTCTCGTGAATGTCTCACGACCGTATAATAACTCATAATCATTCTAATAGTGAATTTTAGTGTTTGCTCAGTGTCTAGCTACACTGCAACCTAACTGACTTATTAATATAGAGTAAAATCAGATAATTGCTAACACGAATCAATATAACTATTATTAACAATTCGTCAGTGCAGTAGAATAACTTTGACCGAACTGAATAGAACAATTAGCGTTATATAACGAAGAAATTGTGTAGATATTAGCGAAACATTAGTGTGGAGATCGTGTCGACATTGTACGCTGTTTCCAGCTCAACAAATAGTGAGTTAAGTCGACAAGAGTCGTGATAATAACTACAATTGTTTGAGTCAGTCATTTTCATTTCAATCTTTATTATATTCCTGTCATTCGACATCGATTAACTGTAGAATCATATGATAGTTTATTGATGCAAGATTTGTTCTTTTCATATTGGCATGTTTCGAGTTGACAGTAAATCTATTGTAATATATTCTATGTCGTTCTTGATCTTGTTGTTTTAATACTCTTGTTTTACAGGAATTTCATTAATATTTTGTGTTTGTTTATTAATATAATTATGTCTCAATTATGTATAATTGTTTAAGCATTTCTCAACGTAAATATTTATTGCTTACTGTTGACTAAACGTCATCTATTTCCAATCAAATCAATAAAACAATTGCTATTTATATTAAATTGAAACTAAAATCTTTTTATTTAATTAATTTAGTTAACGTTAGTTAAACGTTAATGATAGTGTATGATATAGAAGTTGTTTTCAGATTAGGTACAAATTAATGCAAACTTAAATCATTCTGATAATTTTATTTTAATGGAGTCATCAACAACATACCATGCAGGTATTATATAGTTAACATCAATTACATCAGCCCAAACGACTACGATATAAGTTTTCTCGAATTATATGAATCACTTGATACTTCCCATTTGTTTAATGAAATTATTTTTTATGGATGTCAGATTTTGTGTTGCTTCTCAGAATAATTGCAACAACGGCGCATGGTCATGCCGTTTCCATAGTTTCGATATATGTAATTACCATGTTCCGTATTCAAATGAATTCGGGGTGAAGTCTTCAATCATCGTCGGATCAAATTCTACTAGTGTTTCTTTTCGCAAATCTACGTTTGTGCTCCGTGCAATGTCTCCGATGTGATGATGATCGGGTACCCGAGTGAGTACATTTCTTCGGCAGATGGAGAGGGGGATTGCTGATGAAGAGGACATGCAGCGCTTACAACGCCAAGCGATTCGATGCTCCCGATCCTCTAGCAACTTCATTTGCAATTCCACGTCCTCGGAATTCCCCCTCAAAGGCACACAGTCATTCACGGGGTCCTTGGAAGAACTGCGGAACGAAACCAATGTTCCCTTGGAGCAAAGAATCTACGGGGATCGCATGGAGGCCAACAGGATACCTTCGTTCAATGGGATGTCTCCTTCCACCACTGACGTCACAGACAAGAGAGAGTTTCGTACGAGAGAACAGGACACTATGAAACTGTACGTCACCGGTCCGGAAATACTCAATTACCAAGGTAGTCAATATTCTGCCGATGATATTGCTCCAGTATGGAAAAAAGATTGCCGGATGTGGTTATGGAAATCTGTTCGCAATGCCAGGAAGAAGCGGAAACAACTCGCCATGTACAACTGTATTACATAACATTGCAGTAATTATGTTTTATCTAGAATAAAGGTACAACGAAGAAAAGGAAAGATGTTTTACTTTCATATAATCCCTACATTTTATTCTTACGAATAGAAAGTTTTGTTGCTTGTACTATCTTGATAGTTCTCAAACTTCCAGAAATGTAAAAATAATTTTAACTTTCTAGATTTGTTTCATGTTCCCATAAAGACAACGCAGAAACATTTTAAAAAGTGATTTCTACAAAAAAAATCGAAATTAAGCTTTTCTTCACAACTTCCCCGGAGTCGCAAAATTGGTATACGAGTCAATCGCTGTTGTATATAATTGAAACTGTTCAAGACAGATGACACGAAATTTGAAAAAACAAAATTCAAATATCGAAAAAGCTTTTGCTATTTCTCTTTGTTTTTAAAGTCTGTGATAATAACAAAACTAACAGTAAGAATTTCCCTACAGCCAATAACGATCCTTTCAATACTTATACCAACAAGGTTTGTGAAATTCATATATCACTTACGTAAAAATTCAGTTGCTTATAATTATATAAATGGTGAAAAATAATTATGGATATAGAGTTTAAATATAATTTAAGTCAAATTGATATTCTATACAGAAACGTATATTTATCAGCAGCAAGCAGTTTAATCTTTTATACGTAGTGCATAAAAATTATTGTTATCATGAAAATGTTTGACCGTGTTATCCGTTTTAGAGATCCCTAAAGCCGCAAAGGTTTATAGAATTACGTCCGTGTCCGAAGATTCTGACTAAATGGGTGATATTCATGTTTGTATTGAAAGTAGCATGTGCTATATGTAACGGTAGCTTGTGAGTAGTCCAGAATTTTTTATTATTTTAAAGGCTAAAAAGGAAATTTAAAACTAAAGGACACTTCATAATATTTTTCTAGTACATTTCTGAATATTTCTAAAAAACTCGTTCCATTTTTACTTAAATGTTTTGTTTACAAAGGGTAAAATGTGTGAATTATGTCCGGACTAGTGGTATTTCAATTGAAAGTTAAAAATAAATATCGACAAACACAAAGTCCTATTTCCACTGTTATTATTATAGATCCTCCACTTTGAACTGCTGTAGAAGGCACAAAAACATTCATTTGAACAGCGTTTTCAACTGAATGAGAAAGTGAACAAGAATTAAAATTATATTGTAGTAGACCTACAGGAGATTTAAGACAGAATGGCCATATTCCGTCACGTTTCAAAAATTGGATAATTAAAAACAAAATAATCGAGGTATTATATCGTAAGTTTAGCACAGAGAGTAAAGGATGTGGAGACTTCTAGAATCAGTCAGTAGAAAGGTTCCAAGTATAAGTAAGCAGCAGGCAACAGTTCAAGACGTCATAAAACTGTCCACAATTACTGATGGGGGGCGAGGGGAGTGAAGAAATAAGGAAGGGATCGAATACAAAGGAGCACTTGATAACTCTCGACATAACTGAGCAAAACATGAGAAAATGAGATTTTGTTAACTCCCTATCGAAAGGATCTGCCAGAAAATCTTATTAGCGCATCGTCGTCGCTGGAAAATGATGTTAAAACGTTAAATAACTTTTCTTCGCATAAATTAAAATGCATTTAATAGTGTACGATGTGCATTGATGGTAAAGTAATCAACATAGGCACCTATAAACAGATCGAACAATCGCAAACTTCAAACCACTGCGATAACAACAACTTAAGCACTTATTTCAAGTTCATAACATTTACATAAAATGTCTAAATTACAAAAATTATTTTTAATATTTTGAGAACCAAAATAAAATACTCCAACATTACCTTGTTCGAAATACGACAAAAGTGATTATCAAATAACAAAACTATAAAATATTTATGAAAAAGTTATCTATGACATGAAGTGTTCTTTATATCCTGTGCGTAATCGGTATGTAACCGCCTCAGCTGTGGACTCCAATCAGTGTGGACTGTGTGCACGCGACAACAGCAGGACCAGAGTGTACTACACCTCTGCACCATCGTTGGTCGGCAAATTAATACATATTTCTGTTTATCACTTACTTGTGGCTAAATACTAAGTTCTAAACGTTTAAATTCATTGATTTGAGAAATTTAATAGGGTTAATTATTTTTTTCTATAATTTTTGTATTGGTGGGAAAGCAAACTGCTTCGCAAAGCAGTCTTTACGACTTACAGTGTTTTGAACTTTCGGATTTGAGATTAAGAAAATCACGCATCTTTCAACAGCATTAGAAGAGTTACCGTGTAGAGTAATTTCAGCATTAGAATAGCTATGTCAGATCTACCGTGTGGAGCTAATTTCAATTGATCGTGAGATGATATTCCTAATAATGATTAATGAAAACTTTGATAATCATAAATAATGATTAATGAAAACTTTGAATGAGACACTTGCCAAGAAACCGAATCCAGATCTTTTGACATTAAAACTTGGCAAGTTAACATTTTTTACTAGTATAGTAAATCGAGTTTCAATAATATAACTATAAGTTTACGTGATTAAGTAAAATTACCTTTGAGTTTACTTAAGAAGCTATTTTTACGTTTCACATAAACTTTAGTGTAAAAATGATTTATCTCTACAAGCAGTTTTTTAATCTTTAATAGCAGATGATGATTATACCCAAATTAAAGATAATTCAATATCAAAATCCAACCATTAAAATATTGAGTTGATGAAGGTGGTAGGTGGAATTTTAGCAAATATTGAGTTACCAACATGTAAGAAAGCTGTTAGTGATAGCACAGTTAGAGTTAGCATAATTTTACATAAAGATATTACGTGTTTCAATGAGAGTGTGATTTTCTATGCCTTACAAATGCAAGGAATCCATATCATACAGAGAATTCAATTTGAACGTCTCAAGACGTGAGTAACATGTAATATATGGTGGTATTACTGATAAACCAGAACGCGTATATATTTCATCTTTTATACATTAATTTTCATAAAGTAATGTGAATTATTTGGAGAAATGCATTATGCATAATAAAAATAAGTAAAAATAATAAAATAAAGAAAAATGGAAGATTGTCATTGTTTGACGTAAATACAACTGATTATTAGATGTTTCAAGAATATAAGAAAGCATGAAGTTATGAAATAAAATTGAGATTATACAGATCATTTGATATTTTAAATATCCAACTTACAGGTTATAATACGTAACTACCATCTAAATTCGAATATGTAGTACTCGAATTGAAATGTCAGAACTGAAATATTGTAGAACAACATAGAAAAATTAAGATTTATTCACATGATTGTACGTACACAAATATTAAAACTCTCATATGTCAAAATGGGAAATGCTTCATGTGTTGATCATCGACAATATGCTCTGGAATTTTCGATGAAGTCAGGTGGATGCTAAAGGGTCTGTAGTCAGCTGGGGAAGTGGGAGACGTAACAACTTGACGAGAGATTGTTTCCAAGAAAAAGGGAAAATACATTGAAAATGTCGGCATGACGAATGTCAAAGGAAAGTGTATGTATGTATGTATGNATATATATATATATATATATATATATATATATATATATATATATATATATATATATATATATATATATATATTTCTTATTGAAATTCCATCGACCACTGTTGCTTTATACTTTATTTTGCATGTAGCCTTTAATATATCATCCACAGTAAAATTTGAAAACAGGTCTTGTGTATCTGTATGTCTTTTATCTGTATTATGTACAAATGTGCATATTGATTAGAGGGTTTTTGAACAACATTTGAGTTAAATACATTTAAGAGTGAGTATAACTTGTGATTAATCTCCTTTGTGTTTCCCACACCGTAAGTCTTCAAATTTTTCCAAAAAGAGGAGGACAATTTTGTATTCAGTAAGATGTTCGCATTTTCTTTTTAAGCATTTCTTTTTTCTAATTTATATTTCTAGGTTTTTTATATTCCAGAACGTAGTATTCACTTAGATCCTGACGAGTTTTTTAATATGACCTAAATGAGCGACTAGCAGCATCCTTCACAGACTTTAAAGACAATTCCGTCGGAAAGCCAGGGAGCGGGAGAGCGCTTTACTTTAATTATTTTTGCAGGGCACGTAGTGTCGTAAACTTGAAGTATGAATTTATTAAGTAGCGAGACTTTGTTATTAATATTGCAGCAATCGTATACCTGATTCCAGGGAATGGAAGTTACCACTTTGGGAATTTAATTAATATCTAAATTATTCCAATTCCGTGTATATATTTTGTGCAAGCGGTGTTTGGTATTTTAAGAGAATAATGCAATAAACTATGTGGTGGTGTGAGAGTCCAGGAGCTGCAAGGTATCCAAATTGAAGAGTACGTTCGTTATTTGACGAAGATATATAATTAAGTCACGACAGTGGCAGCATTACGTTGTTATGTCTTGTTTCAAGGAAAATATTGAAATTATAAGACGAGAAAATATTTAAAATATCTGTGCGATGTGACAATTTATTGATGTCAATGTTGAAGTCTCCTATGATAATGCAATGATCAAAGATATTGCCTTCCAGTTCAGTAAAATTTTGGATTGAATACAGCTCCAATTAATATTTTTGACAGATAATAATTAGTTCTGCTAGTGAAAATCCTAAGGTATTTTCTCTCATATTCACTGATTTTAACATTATTTTAATATGGAGGTCGTCTCTGGTGGGGGTAGGGAACACGGGGATGAAATTTAAAAACTATTCACATGGAAACTAATACCCCGCAATCTGTTCCTCTCATGTCGCTCCCCCCCTTTTTCCCCTCTTCCTCTAGGAAGAGGCGACTTGTTGTCGAAACTGTTGACGTCAACAGTTTCTTTTGAAAGGCTAGCGATGAGCCCACGAAGCCTCGATTCCTTCTTATGCAGTGTTTAGAAGAGGGTAAAACCTTTAAATATGTAAATGTCTGTCACCTTGCTAAGGCGATCGATGAAGCATTTGGCAAATTGTAGTCTGTCGTGCGCCAACGGAATGGAGATATTCTGTTGGAAGCCCGCACAGACAATCAAATAGAGACGATTTTGACATTATCAGAAATTTTAGACCTTAAGATAAAGACTTGTACCCACCCTAGTCTGAACATGTGCAAAGGAGTCGTCAACCACGACGATTTTGCACATGAATCTGATGAAGACCTCAAGACCTTCTTTGAGCCCGAAGGCGTGGTTAATGTCCATAGGATAAAGAGGAAGGTTCAGGGAAAGTTAGTTCCCACTTTCACACTAACCCTCACATTTGATCGTCCCACACTTCCAGAGATTATCTCTTGTAGTTTCATAACCGTGCGTGTTCGTCAGTATGCGCCGAACTCTCTACGGTGCTTTAAGTGTCACAGGTTCGGTCATTCTTTCGATCGATGCAAGTCGTCCAGCGATGTTTGCATGACTTGCGGTCAGCCAGCACACGAGTCATCACCTAGTTCGTTGCCCCCGTGCTGTGTGAATTGTAAGGAGAATCACACTTCCAATTCAAACGCATGCGCGGAGTATCTAATGGAGAAAAAGATCCAAAGGACTCGAGTAACGGATAAGATCTCTTTCCCTGAGGCTAGACGTCGCTATTATAAAAAAAATCCCGTCAGCATGCTTCAAACGTTCGCGTCAGCGACGAACTCTTCGAAACGACCCACACTCTCCTTTGGGTGTCGGGTGGACCTTGAAGAAGTACACAAACCAGCGAAGTGCGTCTCTGGAAACCAGACATGTTTAGACGATCATTTCGGCTTCAAAGAAGAACTTCTGGATTGTAAAATAATTGTACCAACCAAATACAAAATTAATAAACCAGGATTACAATCCGTCTCAATTTCCACATCCGCATCTGTTTCAACATCTACAGTCACTACCTTCAAGCAACTGAAGTCTGCCGATCCACGATCCTCCCGACGTCCATCTCGGGGTCGTTCTCGGCAGAAAACTTCTAACACTAAGATGTCCCGTAAACCTGACTTTTTAAAGTTAGCTTCAAATGTTGTTGGCTCACCTTCCTGTAGTTGCCGACGCTCAAGGAGTTGTGGACTTGTTGTCGACTTGTAATGTCCACGAGTGTTTACTCTAGTAGTGATCACAGCGACACTCCCAGGGAGTGGACCGCAGCTAGGTCAGCAAAAAGAAATCAAAACATCGCAGAAAGAGCAGATATACTCCAGACCATGGCTCTTCTTTCCTGGAATCTGAATGGCATTCATATCCGTTTGGATGACCTTAAACTCTTACAGTCTCGTCGTTCTCCTCTAATAGCATGCCTTCAAAAACACACCTTCTACCAAAGCACTCTTTTCATTCTCATGGCTATACCTGTTATAGGGCGGACTTAGAAGACGGTCTACGAGCACACGGTGGAGTCGCTGTGTTCGTAGACACTTCAGTCTATGCCAAAGAAGTCTCTTTATCAAGCGCCTTTCAGGCGGTATGTATGAGGGTGAGCCTACCACCCCTTCCATTTACGGTCTGCAATATCTATATCCCCCCTGGGTAGTCATTGACGAAAAAAGATCTTGTCGGTCTGATGGACCAGTAGTCTTCCCCACTTCTTATCGTCGGGAATTTCAATGCCCATAATTCGATGTTGGGTTCTTCACACAACTTCCCAAAGGGTGGTATCATTGAAACATTGTTAGATAGCGGAGATAAATGCTTCACCCACTTCTGTACAGATTCTCAATCTTTCTCGGTGCTGAATTTAGCCATCTGAGGTTCCTGAATTTCCCCAGTCTTAGACAGAACAGTTCTTGACAAACTGTATGGGAGTGATCACTACCCGATTCTTATACATTTCAACGTCTTTTATCCCTCGGTTTCACGTCCCTCTCAATAGATATTCAAAAAAACGCAGAATGTGTTTCAACGCAACATCAATCTTTGCGATGAGCCTTTAGCAGACGTGGATGATACGGCATCCCATTTCACCAACGCAGTTCTCAAAGACGCCGATGTTGCCATCCCTAAATCGTCATGTAATCCAAGACATTGCCAGGTTCCATGGAGGAATTCGGATTGCGCAAAGGCAGTTGGCGCTAGAAAAAAACCTTTGGCGCAGCTTACCAAGTTTAAAAGGTTTAGAGCCAGAGAAAAACGTACTATTCGAGAAAGTAAGTCCTCCTCCTGGAAGACCTACATTTCATCTCTTACAAGCCGTACTCCATCATCAATCGAATGGCAGATTCAAGGTACATGGTTTTCGTCTTCCATCCCTGGTCTCAATGCAAATGGACAGCTCGAAACGTCACCCGAAATAATAGACAAGGCACTTGCATCGCACTACGAAAAAGTCTCTAACTCCTCCGGGTTTTCTTCACCGTTTCTTCACCAGTAAAATTCGCGCGCAAAAGTGTTGCTTGGATTTCTCCAGTTCTAGAGACGAGGAATGTAACATTACTTTCACTATGACGGATCTGCCTTCTGCCCTTGTGTCTTCGAAAGACACATCCCCTGATCCTGAACAAATACATAACGCGATGCTAAAACATCTTCCAGAGATAGGTATAAAATTCCGTCTGAAGTTATTTAAATGTATTTCGAATAAACATACCGTCCCTGATCAATGGCGTGAGGCCATAATTATTTCATTTCCGAAGGAGGGAAGAGATCGTTCTAATCCGTCACACTTTCGACCGATTTCTCTGACAAGCTGCGTTTGCAAATTGTTAGAAAGAATGATAAATCGTCGCCTTGCTTGTTCTCTGGAATCGCGAAACCTTCCAATGTCCAATGTGGCTTCAGAAAACAGCGGTCAACGCTACACCACCTTGCTACGTTATCATCGACCATCTCATCAGAGTTTGTATTAAGGGAACACCTCGTGGCCTCGTTTTTGAATTGGACAAAGCTTATGACACAACCTGGAGGTACAAAATCCTACGCACATTGCACTAGTGGGTCTTCCTCTGTTCCTGGAGAGCTTCCTATCTCAACGCTCTTTCCACGTTCGCCTGGGTACTTATTTATCATCGAATCTTCCTTTGGAAAACGGTGTCCCAAAGGGCTGAAACTTAAGCGTCTCTCTCTCTTTGCCATAACCATAAATAACATTGCGTCAGTGGTTCGAGAACCGGTACATGCGTCTATCTTCGTTGACGACTTCGCCATCTATTGTTCGTCAAGCAGCATCTCTGTCATCGAGAGGCAACTAAAAATGGTTTTAAACCGTTTAAACGAATGGAGCATGGCTACCGGCTTTAGTTTTTCTGTATCCAAGTCATTCTGTATGCATTTAGGTAGGATATACCATCTTCAAAATGATCCAGATCTTTTTCTTGGAGCCCAACTTCTTCCTTTCGTTGACTCCGCAAATTCCCTAGGTCTCACATTCGACCGCACACTAATTTGGCGCAATCACATCCGAAAACCTTCGCCTAACTTAACCGCCATCGCTGCTTCAGTGCATTATCATAGGGCGCTGACCGCACTTGCCTTCTTCGTCTTCACAGAAATCTCGTTCGGTCTGTATTAGATTATGGCAGTATTGTATACGCCTCCGCATCACCGTCGACATTCAGGACCCTTAACAGTATCCATCAAGCAGGATTCCGGATTGCAACTGGTGCTTTCCGCACTATTCGAATAGAATGCTTACTAGTAGACGTTGGCGAACCATCTCTTAACAATATTCTACTTGGATCTTACGGAGTGAAACTGATGGGGGTTTCAAATCACTCCACTTGGAAACACCTACCGTTTTAAACAACTGCTAGAGGAAAAGGTCATCACACTATCTCCCCCTGTTAAATACCCACACTGTCTTACACCACCTTAGTCCTTCATGCAACCAACCATCGACTTTCGGCTGTTTAAACTTTCAAAGCAAGACACTCCTGCTGCTGTGTACCAACAGCACTTCGGAGAACTAAAAAACTCTATTTGGATCATATGTTCATATACACTGAAGTATCAGCAATGAATAATTCCGTTGGTGCTGTTTTCCACTGCCATAGTGCCACCTGTTCTTTTCGCCTCCATTCCTTTTGCATCTCGTACACTGCTAAAAAAATTGCAAAATTTGCAGTTCATTCAGCTTTCTTCAACATGGCGTGTGGCTCTCTGCAGTGACTCTATTAGTGCTCTGTAGTCAGTGTCTTCACTATACTCTTCTGACACCTTTACGCTGACAATTCAGAATCTAATAAGCCATCTAGTATTTCAAAATTTTGAAATAGTCCTTTGTTGGATTCCTGGGCAAGATTCAAAGGTTGCCATAAGATCGTCTCTTCTTGGGACATGACAAACTAGCGCCTTCAAGCTGAGGAAGGTAAAAGACTCCGTTAAGACATGGATGTAATCATCCCGTGCGAACAGACGCGAAGAAGATTTCCTTACACGTCTTCGTATTGGCCACTGCTATCTTACCCATGGTCATGTCTAATGCGGTGAACCTCCCCCCATCAGTGAAACGTGCAACACAACACTTACTGTGAAACACTTTCTTCTGGAGTGTCTCAACTATAATACCAACCGACGGCGACTCAATCTACCCCACAGTTTGAACGTTATGCTTGGACAAAATGAACCGATTTTGATACGCTTTTTTCGATTCCTTCAGCGATGTGGCCTTAAGGAATCTAATCTGACCCTTCTGAGTTTCTTAGTATGTCATTACTTAAATCCATACACGAAACGTGGCTCCTCCCACAAGTTCGCGGGAGGGTTTGGGTTTAAATTTATTTTGTTCCTTTTCCTTGAATTTTTTTTCTCTCTCTCTCTCTCTAAATGTACTTTTTTCTTTTTTTTCGGTTTTTATAGTGTTTTAGGAATATTTTGTCTTCTTTTCTTCCTCGTTTTATTAATGTTTTGATATATTGTAATTCAGGAGTGTTTTTATTGGGTATGGTTTAGTCATTCGGCGAGTCCCACACGCGGGAAGAATGATGTTGGCTCTTATTAGTGCAAAACTGCATTTTCTCTACCTGTACAAAATTTTAGGATTCTAATGACCTCGATGTCGGCGAGCTGTAAAGCCACCCTCCCACCAAACAAAAAACAAACAAAAACATCCACATTCGCTGAATTATCTTGCAACACTTTTCCTCGTACATTCATATTTCATCCTCACTCCCACTCTTATCTACTTTTACGTTATTTCAGCGTCCTCTTTCCACACACATATAATGTTTCTCGTACAAATATTGTACACTTCAGTTTATTACCGTAGCGAATAATAATTGGATAGTAAACTCTTTGTAGTAACCAAGTGTATCCTGGGAATTTTTGTGGTTACGTTACTTTCTGATCCCTCGTTATAACATTGCGCAGACAAAGCATATGTTTATATACAAAAACCTACATGATATCCTTCAGTTTGTACGCAGAGAAAACATACAAACAGTTTTTCACCTGGCTGTTGACGTTGCAAACACTCCTCCACGAGTAGGTACTTGGAAGTCGAGAGTTAAAATATAAATAGCATATTTCACTCCAATTATTCACTTTTAAGAACAGAATTTCAAAAAATCCTTATTCATAAGCCTCTTTAAAAAGAACATAACATCCACTCAAATGTTCGAGCGTATATCTTTAATATTTTTCTATTGCGCTGAGTAAGTTAGTCAAAAATGGTGATTCCCTAGATATTGTTAACCATTTTCACCAATTTTGTTCTTAATACTAAGNTATATATATATATATATATATATATATATAAACTACGTTCTCGTACTACAAAAACTGAGATTCTATCTCTAATAGTATGTGAATTATATCGCAAATTCGATAAAACATATTTCACTTCAATTTACTATTTCGATATACGATTACGACCTCTTCTCAAACCGAGTGGTTAGTAATGTGTTACGACGAAGCATAATTGGCGTTTCATCTGGATACACCAGCACAGCTTTTGGGTAGCTATGTAATCACTATATTTAATTACGAGAAATATTAAGTTTTAAATACGAAAATTGTTTACATGTCTGAAAAACCCTGGGCAACAGTCTCCACGCAGAAGACAATGAAAATTGATTAATAAGCTATTATAATAACTTCTACTAATGTCTACGATAAATGCGAAAGAGTGTCTCTCTGTTTGCTACCTAATCACGACTAAATCATGGAATTGATCGTGATGAATTTTGGTAAGAAGATAATATAGATGTCCAGGATGAACATAGGCTAATTTTAAGTGTGTGATTAGAAATATACTAAATGGTTTTGACGATATATGTACATGAAATTGAAAAAAAAAACACCGCTTAACCTAAATTTTTGAAATGTAATTTAAAAAAAGAGGAGTGTTAAAATACTTCAATTCAAGACAGTAATTTAAGAACAAGAAAGTTAATCTACATCAACTTTAATTGGTTGTTTGTTTTGTCTATTTAATAAAGATAAAATAAACCATGAAATTGTAAAATTTAAATGAATAATTTAGATTTTACAAGAACATTAATGAAATGGTGCAGCTGTGATGCCACCGTTGTGTGACGCTTCAGAAGCGAAACTGAAATGCTGTATACGATCAAATTTTGTGTTAAATTAGTATTATTAGGAATAAATAAAAATAGGATGCTGTACTTTTTAAATCAGTAATTAAAATTATTTGTGTCGTACAACAAAGATGGATTTTAGTTTTTCCTAAGTAAAAGAAGATTGGTCTTAGAAAAATCCTGGTCAACGCCGGGTAATCAGCTAGTTTACTCCAAAGATACAAAACCTCTTTTGCGAACGTATTTATTCATGGAAATGAAATACTCAGTTCATAATACTACAATCCCTTCCTTTTGTGCTGTCTTTTACTTTTTACGGATTTTTCCAAACCATTCCCTCATTTTCGACACTAATATATTTTTTGTTTCATGTTATTATTCTAAGTTATTCAAGATCATATTTTGCATATTCAACAATAGATGAGACTGACTGCACGTTATGCCGCATTTAATAAGCGTTTTCGTCTTTTTTTCTGCTTAGTTCAATTTTCAAATCAAACTTATAAACTACTTTTAGTTCGAAAAACTCAAAACGAATAAATAAAGTAATCAATTGTTTATTTACTGATATTGCGGGAAAAAAATTGTATTTTCACTTGCAAAAACTATTTTAAATGAACACCATTACCGGGAAATACCACATGGTTCCCTTTCAAATGGCATATTTCAACGGTGGGAGCTCCTTAATTTTATTTTCCTCTTTGAAAATGCACCCTTGCACCTTTAATAAACTGTCGTGGAGGTATTACGCATTTTAATGATTTAGGCCACCCTGCTGCACAACCATGTATTGCGGGACACTGATACATCCCTGATTCTCACTGTTGGTGATCTGATGAAGAGAGCAGGACCTACAGAAGTGAGAAATGCTGTTATAGTATATATAGGAAGGGAAGGAATTGGAAATGGTTTGAGCTCAGAGAAGACGCGTTAGCAGCCGCGCGGGGATTACTCGAAGTCTTGAGGCTATCGGAAGATGAAGCTCGAAGCCCACTGGGCGTCCTTTAAGCTACGCTGAGCACGAAGACCTACTACGCTTTTTCGACAGAGTTTGCTACTCACACCATTTTTATTTCCTCAGAAATCTTTAAATTCAACTTTTTGATAGGGTGATTCTGATGAGTTCACTGGGTCCGAAAAAAGTGCTTTTGATTTTTTACTGCCTTACAAATTTGTCTTTCACGAGTATCTTACAACGCCTATCTTATAGTGAAATTAAATGGAAAATCTTTCGTTTTTCCTGTCTTTATACAGTTTCCTTTACCGCAGAATTACATGTGTATGTTTGTAAAATTTATTATGTGTGATTCAACAAATAATCAGACTATTGTATGTATGACCACCACGTGTAAATATTTCTATATTGAAGTAAATTATACTTTTAACCGTAAGCAAAGCATAACACCTTTGTTATTAATTCTTACATAAATAGCTAAACATTTTGCAGGTACACGATGTAAAGTATATGTAGAAAATTAAATAATTAAGTTTATTTTATGACAACTCTTACGGGTTGTTTAATTATTTCTGATGTACCCACTAAAAAAAACAGAAGTCAACTGTTATACCAACGCTGGTCTCAAAGCATTACAGTCACCCCACTACTATTATTCTCGTGTCGTACGTGCATCTGATGTTACTCAGACACTGAGGTTACTAGAGATGATTCAAGTCAGTCTACTGATTACGTACTTAAGAAACCCAGCTGAATGTTACTACCTCTTCGTAGAAGTGAAACATTATGAACTTTGCTATGTCATTTGTGAAGAGATTGCAGTGCAGTTAATAGAGACCTATTGTCTTGTAAAGTTTACAAGCAATATGATAAATGTATTTTTTTAATTTGTTTTATACATAATATAAAGACATATTCGTTCGATTCATGGAAGATGTTTGGTTGGAATGGAAGGGATAAGCTCATCTATATTTTGTATGCCTTTAGGGGAAATTATATATTAACATTATAAAAATATAATATTTTACTTGAAAAAAAAAGATCAATAATTCTTAAAAGAAAACATATGGAGGAATCACAATCTTCCATAGGATGATTGACTATATAGGAATTATTACACGATTATAATTTATAATATTCAATATGGGCATACTCGATTTCAGTTTAAAGTAATGTAATTTTTTACTCATAATATCATACATTTTTACATTCTAAATCTCTTACTCCATCCTTCTCATCCACTTTACGAGTTCTGTTGAGAGTGATGCTCTGTCCCATTCTGTAAAGTGGTTCTCGAGTTAGACTCCGTGGTAAAGGAATTTGTGTACGCCGACTTGCAACTACCTCTTCTAAGCCTCTTACTCAGACGATTACTGCTAAAACTGAGGGTTAGCGAAACTTTTGCCACAACGATGTTAGACAGTTAAAATCACAAGACTGACATTAAATAGCGAAAGTCATTGAATTAATAATACATTAAGATTTTGTACGTTATATACTGACGTCATTTAAGAATTTAGTTTGATTTCATAACGTTTGTTCACGTATGTATTCCAACAAGATAATATATGTTTCTAGGAAAACTAAAATAGACAAAAACAAATTCAAATAAAATGCTTTATAGGGTTAAATTTGAATAATAATTGATTTCGTTGTTAATTCGAATAATTATTTTGTTTCGTTGTTATGATTGGTTTGTATATTAAAATATTCGTTATGTTACATTCAATTTTTTTTTCAGTTTTCACCCATGTACGATTATTATCATAAATAAAACATAACGTACCTATCTACATTATGTGTGTGTATTACTGCAGTTCATATCTGAAATTTTCTTTTCGAGATATTTTCACCAGTATGTGTTATGATCCACCTAACGCTAATATCATGTCACTATAGTTTTGTTGGATAGTAATTTAACGATCCTTCAAACGTTGACTTCAGAGTTGAAAGATAGAATGGAGTGACTTACACTTCTTCTAGTTTTTAATGCTAGGATCAGATTACGTTAGAGTTTTCGTCATTATTCAAGGGGAACATCAAATGTTATCATTGCCGATGAAAATGTGGTTATATGTTATTTCGCAATTGTCGTTTAAAATACTTTTACCACTTCAAAACACATTTATTATAACAGTGTTCCTACCATAACATTGTAATTTCTTATAAATCTGAATAGACGAAATAACAGTAATGGTTCTGTTCTTGATTCCAGTTGTGTTAGTTTCATTTTAAACTCATCAGTTATTACGTGATGCGAAATCAAACAAAGTTTCTTGTTATTGGGAAAAGCTAACTTCTTTATGACAAGTTGAAATTAAAGTTTAATATGTACGTACAAATACACAACCACACACCGCGTCGTTGTGGACGAAAACAACCTTTTGGACCATTTTCTTGGGTATTTAACTGTGGCCTTCTCACTCTTCGAATAAAATCACGACAAGCTATGCAAAACGTTGATTTTTACACTGGAACGACTCCCAAACAATAAAGTTGCTAATTCATATATTTAACTGGTAATTGTATTTTTCCTAAATTTCCGACAACTTCTGTAGACGAATAAATAGGTTAAAAACGGCTATAATTTTTGTCGTATACTTTAACATATATTTTCTGTTTTATGCTGCTTGTTATCATAATTTAGTGTTTTTATTTCTCCTATTGTATCTTCATATAATGATCACATATTGAATGCAAAGATTTTTCATAATTTTTCTTCTTTCTGTGAAGTCTCTCATTATCATGCAAATCTTTATTGCATTTAGCAGTTTATCGCCAGAAAACGTTAACGTGCCAGTAGAGTGAAATATTCTCGTGATTTTCTTTCATTCTCAAGAAATGGCTCATCAGTAATCTAAGGGTGAAAAAAATAGTAGTGAATGTACACCATTACGTACTTGAAATGGTGTATAGGTCATAATTCTTTGAGTAGATATTGAAAGCAAGATGGATGGTCCTTTTCAAGGATACAACATTGCAGAAAAAAATATTGCGTAACATTTTCTCAAAGAATATGTTTGTTAATTACCAGATTAGGTTGCAAGAAAATAAAAAATATCATTTCAGCACAAATTTAGACATTAACAGTTTCGTTTAATGCTGCTAAACAAAATATTTTAAAATGTGATTTTAATATTAAATGATTGTTTAAATGAGAATAAAACCATCTAATAGAGAATTCTATATCTGCAGATTTTTAGTCCAATATTTGTTACGTCACACATGTACAATTTATGATTGGCAGTTGAAACAAAGACTTCATCTCAAGACTTGGAAACATTGGTATTTCAGCTACTAAACTTCCATCAAAACTAAATCGCCAGAAATAAATACGGAATAAGATTAGAGAAGATGTTAACAATAGTGGCGTACTAAGAACGATGAACTAAAATTAAAATGAGAATAGTTATTAAAAGTTATTCAGACATTTTTTTAAATACTCACACAATGAAACACTTCAGATGGTAATTTGTTTAATTGAGAATAATTGAGAATTTAATTAAGAATTAATATTTCTTAATTCTATACCTAAACCTCCGATCTGACAATAAAAATGACGTTGATATTCATGTTGAACATTCTGTCCCTCAGTTTTATAAAGGAAAAATAAAATTTATATTTACCTTCACTCTATATCTTGTAACTACTCATCATCCAAAAATTGCTCCTGAAGATCCAGTAATTTAAAGAAATGTAACTATCCAGTTAACCATCTTCATGAGTCGTCATTGCTAAGTCATTCAGCAGATCTGTAAACCTCATCTTTCTTTTCAGAAACCTTCAGCAAGTTTATCCATATCATTCGCTATTCTGCGAAAAGAAAGAAGAAGACGATTATAATTCCGATCTTGAAGTGAAACTTCCTTCTAACTCTTCCTTTCGTTTTTCTGAAGTCTTTGCAGACTGTTCAATTTCGCAACTTCTTTGCCTTTCCTCGAAGGAGGAGATCATCCGCGTGTTGTCAGAAGCGAAACGATCTCTTCCCAACGCCCATTAGTCTTTCTTAAGCGTAATGGGACACCTGAGATCGATGCTTTACTGGAAACGTAAACCAGCTTGGCTCCGTAGCAGGATTTACAAACTTTGCTCCCATGCATCTCAAAAGCAATTCTGCTCTCAAAAATTATATGTATACGCCATCAGAAGAAAAACGTTTTCTGGAACGCGACGCGTTTGATTTCAATAATTTCCTACCATTCTTTCTCTCATTTACGATCGCATCCATATTCCATAAAGAAGCCCGTTATCATTTTCATGTAAATCCAATAAGAGCTATGTACTCACTACTATGAGTCCGTTTGTTAGTTACATCATTAATTTATATAACCTGTACAATCACCTATTTTGTCGAGATAGTCATTTTACTGTCCATATGAATATTGTTCTCGTCCTTGTTTAATTTTATTTCTAGAATATGTAACATTTACAAATTCTTTTAATCGTATTAGAAAGTATTGCTTAAATCCCCCGAAGAATAAGTATAAATACTTTTATACTTTAGCCTGTGATTGACGAAAATTCCACCGAAGACTTTTCGCAAAATAGAAATAAATCAAAAGCGAAAAATACGTTGAATTATTTTAATTAATTTTTAATTCTAATTTATTTCTATTTATTGAGAATTAAGGAATCATTTGTTTTCGTATGTGAGATTGTAATGATATCGACTTACCAACTGAAATATACGCTATAAATATCAATTTTGATTTTATTGTCACGTAGGTTTGATCACAATGAAATAACGTTGAAGATATGTTTAATTTACACCCTTCTATACAAGTGAAGTTTACTGGCTAAATACAAATCACAGTTAGCAAAAAGGTTGTGAATAGTATCTCTCTTGTACGTTTTAAACCTCTCTTGTGTAGCGTAACTCTCTCTCTCTGTCACCAACTCGCGTACATCCTCGAGGTTGTCTCTTCTGTTGAACGCATCCTGTGAGCAGCGGAGACTCCCAACGATTTAAAATACATTCCGTGTTAGGCCCAAGGCTATATTTCTCTTATTGAAATTCAATACATTCTGCTGGAGATGCCGCGTTGGCGACTTGGGAGGTTGTAGAATTCCAAGGATTCGTAATGGTAGGGGTAGAGATGATGATCATGGGATGGTTAGGAAAGTGATGCCAGTAATATTTTGAACTCTAGATAGAAGGAAATACAAATGAAAACTGTCAGGTATTTGATCAAATTAAATATACACTCCTCATCAAATGCCAGATTAATTTAGTTATGTGTATAATCAATAATTTTATTCACGAATGCCTTTTTATAGATGGGGCGAGTTTAAGAAAGAAAACTTAGTTACTGAGCTTGGAAACCTGAAAAAGAAAAAAAAATAGAATCGCGAATTTTAATTTTGTTAACAGTATTACAAAGAAACTTATAATTAATTATCCTTTAATTTTGCAGGTTTATAATATTCTCAAAATTGCAAAATAAAAAATTTCAGAGGTTCGATAGAACGCATTTAAAAGTGAAGAAAAAATAAAAATTAACCCTCTTAAATATTTTGATACAAGCATTTATGAGCTTTAATGTATGCATTTGAATTCGAAGATACGATACATTTCACAACAATTTTTATTTTGGAGTATTTGAGAAAAATCAGTATCGTATAATTATTATTTGTTGCCTTCCATTGTTTCAGAATGTAATGTTTCATTGATATTTTATGCGATTTGAGACGCATGTTTTTACGTTATCTTTGTGTTTAATCAATAAATATAAAACATTCTCAAACCCTTGATCTTATTTATTTTTTTAAATATATCACTTCAACACTTATTATCCCAATCATGTGTCTCTATGGGTGTCTTAAAATCTCTAATGCGAAAAACAATACTGAAGAGGAGAACAGGAGGATGATCAACGCCTCTCTCCATCTCGTTTCTCATTCTCGTTCCTCTGAAGACAACGCAGGGAGAAAAACCTTGTGTTCATTTAATTCGTGAAGTGTTGTATTCCCAGTCACTTCCTAATAACAGTAGTACGGAGGTACAATTACAGAACTCAGACATGTAACATTGCGAACAATAGTTGCTGTATTTGTGTTCTCTCATAAGAAATTGATTGCTAGACTATAAAAATTACTTTTGTTCAATAAATATGTCTTTTATGTACGATTCAAGCCTTTTCTGGTGGTTGAAGTTTAAATACCATTCCTGCTTTTGAATTGAAATATATTTAATATCTAATGGTATGCTCAATAGTATCTAATGGTATAATATCTCTGGTTTTATAGTGATGTTTTTGTACCATTTTTTTAAAATAAATTCATATTAATTTATTGTTTTTCAAATATACTTAAGGATATTGAAGTATTCATTTTATGGGCATCAAACTCTTCTGTAATATAAATTCAAATTCCAAATTCACCAAAACGTTCTACACGAGTAAATCACTTAATAAAAAAACGGAAATATTGAGTTTTTTTCAGCTCATGACCAATTAAAGTATTACAAGATTTTTAAGGTTGAACAGGTTTTTATTTTTATCCTGTATCTTTGGGTTTTATACTTATTGCTTATATTTAAGATACACATGCTTTCTCAGACCAGATGACAGTCTCAATGCATTACTGAACAAAGTAATTTGTTTGCGATTTTTACAAATTGATTCGTTTCAATTATCTTGATACAAACTCTTATGAACAATATTCTGATTGCAAATGATTTGTTGTTCGTACTTGTCAATTCTTTGATTAGGTTATGTAAGGTATTTTTATGCCTTGAAGGTTATTAAAGATGAACATATAGTGTATTACTTGGTCATACAATTGTGAAAATACGAATGACTAGAAGACATGTGTAATAATACTTCAATATCACTAAATTTCAATAGCTTTTACGCCACAATGTGTGCTGTGGTTTCGTTTTCATAACTGTGTAAGTACTTAAATTTATCTCTCTCTCCTTTAGATCATTTTGATGAAAGCGCTTCCTTTAAGTATCGTAGATAACCGATCGAAAGTCATGAATACGAGAGAAAAGAAAAAAGACGATCACTGCCCGTTATAATCTGAGCGCGTTAAGACCACAAAGAGTAAGGCTACACGTAAGTACTGCACAGTCAATTGAATATCGCAGAGTTAACTACGATAATTCCCTCAATTCACAATGGAAGATCGTTTGAACTGAGCTGTCAACATCAGAAGGAGGTTCTGAGAGATGACGTAGTGACCTTGTTTTTTACGACACTCATAAAACCGTAATGTATAAAGTGGTCTAAGAAAGTAATGACATGGATAGCGCCACTCAGCTGGGTGACCTCTCGTCTTTTTGACAGAAGATTCACTTTGTGCTCGAAAAAGCAGGGGCACAATTTCACATATTTTCTTTTTCGTAAATAAACTATATTTAATAAATTTAATAATGTTCTATGAATTATCGAAATAATTTGCAAATTTAGAAAATTTTTATGTACAGAAACATTACTTTAATAAATAAAATTTAATAATATATTTAAATATTATTTGGTTATAAAATGAAAGCTACGAAAGTCATAATTATAATATATCAAAACTACGTCAGATCTCCCTAAATCTCAGTGAGAAGAATGTGTTCTAAATTGTTTACCAATTATATTCTAAATAATTATTCTGTCATAAGCATTTAATCTTCCTCAAGAAAATATTTTAAGTAGCATTTCCTCTTCATTCCTGATTAATGAATTTATTATTTTTTGAATTTTTCATGTCAAAAATAGTCACCAATATAGAATTTTTTGAAGAGATATTAAAAAGGGAATGAAAGTGACCGTAGGCATAAAATATTCGGACTCAAAATCACAACCAACACAAATTATCAAACTACTTCAAATTTTTTTCTCAAAGAAAATGTATGTGTATTTTACATATTTTTATTATAGACCTTATAATTCCATGAGATCTAATCATCTAGTTTATAGTGCAATAAACTATTAACTGTTCGGACGAATGAAGCATCTGCAGTGGCCCCCATCGTTCCATGTATCGTCATGATGAATCTTAATTAGGCAGTGATATACCTCTACTTTCAATACTTTATCTACAGAGAGAGAGAAAGAACGAGAAATTATTACTAGTCTATCGTTTGTTCAGCATTCCTAAATTGTTTTAAGTTGGGTGGACATCCATCCTTCATTTGAGTCCTGCACCACGTGTGGAGCTATCTTAACCCCTCATTCGACATAACATGGCCCATGTTGCGGGTGTCGATGGGCCGTGACTGTGAGTACTAACGCTTCGACCTAGCGACCGCCGCCTCGGCACTCGAGCCATGTTTCCCCGTTCTCTCCGCTGCCCGACAGCCACGACACCGCAGCACCGCCGATACAAAAGGAGGTAATAAAACACCTAACCCGCGGCAGATGGCTTTAAGTTGCCGCAACAAAGGGCTTTGTTAGAGCGTGATTGATTCCGTGCCCGGGGCCACAATGGACCCCAGCAGTCGCCACCGCCACGGCGTCGTTGCTGGTCACGCCGTCCCGCGGTGCGCTGAGCTGAGGATCAGCCCTTGTGGGACGCCTCCATCGTCTATACATACCCACGCTCTTGCCTTCCTATATTATTGACGACGTCTCGTAAGTTTCCAGCCAATCACCTCGATAATAACATTTCCCCTTGTGACTTTATTTCGAATATACTCTATTTTATAATACGACGAATTATTGCAATTAAAATAAACATTGCAACGTTTCTTTTAACACCTAGTAAAGTTGTAGTTTTGTGTAAGTTTTCTCTTTCTGTTTTTTACACTGAAATTCTTTAATGCCACGCCTTTCTCTCACTTTTCTTAACCATTTTCACGAATTTCTAACTCACTTAACTTGATAGAGCATCGTAAAATTCATCAAAATTTTGTATAATATTTACTACATTTGATATTCAGATAATCACTTCGTCCATATTCTTTGCCAAAGAAGAAGTCCTCAGTCAAACTTTTTGTTGTTTTGTGTTATACTATTGTACTATTAAGACTAGGAATTAATTTAAATAACAGTTAAAGCTATATAAGAGTTTTCAAGGAAAAGAAACAGAGGTATACTTGCAATTAAGATTTATTTGAGGAAGTATGGTACGTACCAAGCAAAGAATGAGCAGAGGTAAAATTACAAATGTCACTCAAAATTCAATAATACTGTCGTATTTGTAAAATATAGGAAATTATTAAATTGGAGGAAGATAATTTTTGGTTTATTAATAATTATTACATGACTCATAAATGCAATGTTTAAAATGTGGATAATGGGGTTAATGAATACGAGGCAATGTGACACTGCGAATGCACTTCACTGACTGTTTTGTCCCCGACAACAAATTACACCGGGATCAACCAAAGTTTGTTGTGTCCCAAAAGAGAGGAAATGGGCGCTCCTACCGTTACATGGGAGGTTCCTCTCATATCTCCGGCCATAGATGTGGCAAATTATGCCCTTTGAAAGCGAAAAAAAGAAGAAAAAAAGAACTTGTCAACATGAAATATGAATATCAGTGTGCTTATGGATACTTGATGTAAATCTTATTTCATTTTATTAATTTCATTTTCGATCTGCATAAGTTTTTAGTAATTTTTATGCAATGAAATCACATATGAACATTTCTTTTTTTTCTAGTATTTAAAATTCATTTTTTATTCAAAATGTTACGTCTACTTCATTTATCTCTCTTTATGAATGTTTTCATTTTTCAGGAATGATCTTGCCCGAAAGTTTTATTTGAGGGAAATTCATTAGTAACTGAATTTTAATCTTTATTATTTTATTTACCCATTCTCTTTCAAAATTAAACTTTTATATAGTTATTATTAAACATGTACATTTATGTCCCTTGTCTTCATTGAACACAAATGTATAAGGATATTTTTGTGTCTGTTGATAATTATAAGTATTTCAAATGATAAAAATGATGCTCGATTCATTGGACATGTATCTTTTATTTAATTTAGAAATCGGAAATATTTTATATTTGTGCTACATTGGAACTCAATAGCCTCTTTTTTGATGGGGTTCAGGTGAATATATCGATAATTACGCTACTAAAATCAGAGAAAAGGATTGTAAAATTTATTTAGGTATTGTAATCAAAATATAAATTTAACGAGAAGCTAATAATCAAATTTATTATGAAATTTTATATGATGAAATATACTTTATCTTAATAAGAAACCATAAAACTGCATTGAAGTAAAATATGGATACCATTACATATTTCGTTTTTGAATAAGTTCAACTGAATTTGATCTTATACGTACATATCAATCATATTTTCATCCAAAACTAATGAAAAGTGTGACTTAATTGTATTTCAAGTCATAAATAGAAGGAAAAAAGAAAAACAAGAAGTAGTAAACAGTGATATTAAAAAAACCACACTTGATGAAAGTTTTAAAGATCTTGGAAACAAAGATCTCGTGAGTAATTTGACGTAAACTATAAATAAAGTTCATGATATTTAGTGAATCAAGCTTATTATATTTATGTTATCTATTCATAACCATATATTTAACAGTTAGTATTGTACTATCGTACTCGTGATTTTAAATCCGAAATTCACAACATTTTCATTAATAGAAAGATGAATGAGACCATTTGTATATTCACTTGTTTTATCTTCATTTAAAACATGCAGACAGAACGAGCGCACGCAGTCGACTTAACGCATCAAGTGTGCACTGCACAATGGTAAGTAGTGATCGAAAGATAGGAGAACATCATGTAATCCGTGCAACCTGCTGGCTTAGGCCACCACTGGTCGGGAACGTCCCTCAATGACACGATAACGGCGGACGTTCATAGCTGCGTAATGCATTGCCTGCGCTAAAGGGTGTTAAAACGCGCTTGATTCCGCGTGTGACGTAATGGATATTTCAGAGCGGGGTTACCTCTGTAAAACGTGAGGCTTTAGTGTGTTTATTTTTCATTACCCCATCTACAGCGAGCAGAGCTGCATTCGGTAACTATTCGGAGCGAACGAACGGATGTGTCTGTGATACAGATGTGAGGAATGTTCCGTTTTCCTAGACGATTCAGGAAATTCAAAAGTATGGATTTTTTCATAGCAAGCTATTAAAATTTAATGACAATTCGAATTTATTTTGTAGAGATATGCAGGAAGTCCTCTTCTATTTAAATAGGGTGATGGTAGAGATAAGTTAGAGGTAAAGAATATTTTAAAAAACTAATGGCAGAGAGGATATATAATTTTCAAACAAATACATTACATAAAAACATACATTATGAGAAAATGTACCATCACACAAAAATATGTGCTGGTTCTGTAAATAATTCAGAACATCTTCAAACAATACTAACTTAACGAAATAATTACTGATATAAAACGAAATGACAAATGCTTGTGAAATGTATATGTTTCGGTATAGAGTGTTCTGAAGTGGTGGAAGAGGAAATCTGCAGGTACCTCCCACAAGCTGGATATTGTTATTGTTATTGTTATTATTTTGATGTAGTGATGCTCACTTCACAGCTCTAAAGATGATTTAGCTGGTTCAAATTTCTAATCTCAGATTGCTACCCGCTCTCTAAAGGATTAGATGCAATTTCTTAAAATGTGGGTCGTGCGAAAGAGAGCGATCTCTCGTATTTTCCATTATCTTGGTTTACCTGGTATGGAATCTAAATTCTTCTTTAAATTTACAGATAGCGCACCAATGGAACCTGCAATAACAGGGATAATCTTTGTTTTAACTCACCACATCCTACTAATTTCGATAGTCAAATCTTTGTATTTAAGCAGATTCCGTGCTACTTTCTGCGCTAAATTTGTATCAGTTGGCACTGCTACGTCAATCAGGAAGCAGGTTCTGTTTTTCAGGTCCTTAATTATAATACCGGTTTATTGGCAGGGATGCGTCTTTCGGTGTGAATTTGTTGAATGAAAAGTATCGTGATTTCCTCTGTGTTTGATATTTCCCTTGGCTCGTGTTTATATCAAACTTCTGAGGTTGGCAAACCTAGATTTTTGCACGTCTTTCAGAAAATTAATTACAAACTTTGTCATGTCTCTTTATGTATTCATGCTTTGCTAGCTGAGGGCATCCAGAAAGTATATGGTCAATTGTTTCTGAGTGAGTCTGGTAGTATCTACATTTGTCATCAGCTATGTTTTTAATACATGTTTCTCATAATGTCTGGTTCTAAGAGCTTGGTCTTGCGCTGCAATGATCAGTGCTTCGGTCTCTGGTTTCAAGTTCCCTCGTCTCAGCCATCCATGAGATCCTTTCGTATTTACATTTCTTTCATTTATTCTCTTTAGACATTGTCCATGTAGCTTCTTGTCACTCTAATTCTTTTTCAAGTTTTCTTGAGAGAGTTTCTTCATATCAGCTTCAACCATTTGTTCTTCTGTATTCAGGGAGATTTTCTCTAGTTGACTATTTTTTAATTCACACATATTTCTCATGGCATTTTTGATTACTCCTCCAGCCTCTCTTTGGATTTGTAACACTTGCCTCTCTTTGGATTTGTAACACATAATAAATAGTGGTTCATCTTTATTATCTACCACATACGATTGCCACGTACTTAGTCATATTTTGAATGGAGTTCTGATATGATGCATAGATTTGCTTTAAACCCCTTCCTCCATCTGTGCGATGTACATAAATTTTATCTACATCTGATTGGGGGTGGAGTATTCCATTAGCTGCCAGTATATTCTTTGCTTTCCGGTATACCGCCCTGATTTCTTCCTTCGTTCATCCAACTAACTGTACTACAGTACAGGTCCTGCCAAGCTTCCTAATGTCAAATTCTTGTTTTTTTCTCTTTAATTCAGTTCCCATAATCATTCTGAACTTCCTAATGTATTCTTTAGTAATATTATCTTTCATTGTTTCATCACACATTATATTTTTCTCTTCAATTCCTAAATGTCTGTAGCATCCATGAGGTTCTATTTCCTTGATGGTGATTTCTTGATCAATTTCCCAGCTTTCCGTTCTTTCTAGTTCACCTTTCTTTATGGCAGTTTTTGTACATTTGTCAATTCCAAATATCATCCCAAGATTATCGCTGTATTCTGTCACTGTTTTAAGCATGCCCAGTAGTTCTTCTTCATTTTTGGCAAATATCTTGAGATAATCCATGTAAAAGAGATGGGTTATGCTCTTGTGTTTCTTTAGAAGTTTGAACCCCTCATGTTTTTGTGACAAGATTCTAGATAAAGGGAAGAGATACAGAACAAAAGGAGAGACAGTGAATCCCCTTCGAATATTCATCTTTTTATGGGTATTAGTTGACTTTCTTGATGTCCGTTATTGGAATTCGAGACCAAACGCGTGCACTATTTGGTCATAGAATCTCTGCATAATTGTTTGAGACGTTTATGTATTCCATATACTTCCATGAGCTTTACAATACGTCCGTGTGGTATACTGTCAAAGACCTTTTCATTGTCTACCCAAGCTACTGCCAAATTTCTTTTCTTTCGCTTTACTTCCCGCGAAATGGTTTTGTCTATTAGTAAAATATGTTTACATCCAAATGTTCACATTCTGCATCCTTTTTGTTTGTATTACTTCGTTTTCAGCGAAGTGTTGATACATTAAATTTGCTACAATTGATGAAATCAGTTGTGCGTAGTTGACAAACATGTTATGGGTCTGAAATTCTTAGGGTTGTTAGTGGATTTGCTTTTGGGAATTAGGTACGTTTACTCCCTCTGTCATCCATTCGAGGATATATTCAGTGCCTTTTAAAATTCTGTTTATTGTTTTCAGGAGGTGGGGGTGTAGTCCAGTGAGTCTTTTAATCCAAACCCATTGTAGTTTATCCACTCCTGCGGGCTCCCAATTTGCCATCTTAACAAGGATGTTTGTAAACGTTTTTTATATTTATTTAATTCTGAAGTAGTATTTAAATGGTGAAATTTTCCTTCTTCCTTTAGCATCAATTGAGTATCACAATTATTCTGTTTTTCCGACGACCAGAGAGTGGACCAGTTATTTTAAGTGTCCTCCATACTTGGAATTTCTGTTATTAATTATTTTTGTTTATTAATTCTTTGTAAAATAGTTTGATATCTCTTTCAAACATTGTGTTCTCAGTTCAAGAATTTACTTTTTTTATGTATCTTCTGATTCTTGCGCGAATGCTTGAATTTTTCTTTTAAAATTTTCTTCTGGCGTTCCACATCATTTATTTTCTTTCGAGAAGGAGAATTTTGCTCCATAGTTTTCCCCATAGATCTTTCTGTTATCTCTGACTTCAGTCAGAATGGCTAGATCTCTCCGTTATTTGATCTTGTCTTGTATTCTATATACCCATGGTTGATCTCTCTGAATGTTTTTTTATTACCATTGTGTTCTCTGATTTTATTGGGGAATATACACTTATTGATTAAATTTGCAGATCCAAACATTACTTGATGATTGGTGGTCATGTTTATTCCTCTTCAGATGAAAATATTTCTCCTAGATTTTTGTTTTCCTGTTCTAACATGTCTTTGACTTTTTTTGTTTCAGTCAGTTTTCTTAATGTATTTCTTTGGTCGAAAGGCAACGATTTCACTCTCTCTATTGTCTGAAGGAGGTCTCTTTTTAATGTTCCATATGAAATATCATTTACATCATCTGTACTTAAGTTTTTGTCCATTGGTTCTTCTCTTTCTATTTCCTTTGTCAAATAAGATGTTCCCGAATATTCATTTGTTGCCACGATTTTGAACTCTTTTAGTTGCGATTGACTTAAATTATTATTATTATTATTGCTCTTATTGATATTAAACATACCAAATTGCACAAACCTTAATAACAAATTGTTACTCTACCCATTTTGATGCAGGTGTAATTTTTATCATCAATTATACTTTTGATTCATCCTTTCGCGATTTTTAGCTTCAATGTGAGTCAGCCTTACCTCCTTCCAAGACATAGATGACCACGCTATATCCCGAGAACGAAGTTGATTCAAGGTGAAACATCGTCAGGACTTTTAGGATCATAAAGCTCCCTCTCATCACTTCATCCTAAGGACGCTTCAATTTACTTTCTTTCTATTTCTTTCCTCTGCTTCCTTCTCGTAGCCCTAAGAATTCATCTCACCGTCGGACGAATGCATTTATTTAAAATATGCAAATTCCATTTCATGCACTTTAAGCCTCGTGAATTTCATTTTTACTCTGCGACTCAGTCCGACGCCTTCTTGGTGTTCCATAGAAGGTTCATATATTCATTTTAATACCAAAGTGTCAGCGGTATCATGAGAATGGGGTTATCTATTTAAACGGATTTGGTGTGGTACCTGCAGGATAAGAAACGAGTTACGTGGTGATATAGGTGTAGGTACGTTATATACAGTTAATACCCAGATCATCAATCCAGGGGGCAGCCCATACAAGGAAAACCAAAACTTGCGTTTTGGAAGTATTTGATTCTAATGCTGCTAAACAACTTATGTCGATTCCCTTGAACAATTACCCATTTCTCTTTTCAGGGGTTTCTTGAGTAGGTGTTTGCATTTCTCTGAAGAATATACCAAAAACTAACTCAGTTCCCGCGACGTCACTCGCGCATAGTTTGGATTTTTCCATAAATACTCTTCCTTAAATCCCCATTGATATGTACGGAATATACGGAATGAATACCCATTGATTTGTACCAAACACAAATTCTATTTAAAGGATATTGTTATTAAAACATTTAACTGACAGATCTGAAAGTTATCATCACAAGAGATAAGAAATTTCTTTAATTCAAAGGATAGATCAATTTGATATTGTTAAATTTAACATATACCTTTTCCTCCCGTAAGAGCATTTATTTATTGCTTAAAGCGAAGTAGTGACATTTTCATAGAGGGGAACATACATCAGTTTTCATTATTTAATGTTCGAAGTGAGTACTAAAGATTTTTTATAAACTATACTCATAGTTTTAAACTTGAATGCTATGTTCAGGAAAATATGGAGGGAACCTATTTTAGAGCATGCACCAGTTTTGCGTAGCACTATTGTGTTTGCAGCTTGCATATTACATACAAGTTAGCCATATTAACAAACTATCCAAAATATCACCCTCATGGCTTAAGGGGTTGGAAAACTGGGTGGGGGGGATGTACTTATTAATTGGATGTAAATCTTGTTAAAACTTCTAATTTTACTTTTAACTGTTAGAAAAATTAGATCACAATTGTTTGAAACAAAATTCTAATTCAGTATGATTTTTAATATTACTTTTTAATACTATTATTTAAAAAGTATTATCAAAGAAGAGTAATCTAGGAGTGAGGAATTGTTTAGAATTATGATTTAGAATTAATAATTGGCGCACGAAAGCATTATTTTTAGGTAACTCACGAAAACCATATTTTAAAGAAAAAATGTTTAGTAAAGAAAAAAAAAGAGTTTGAAATGATGTTCAGTAAGGTGAAATATATGTGCATACAACAAAAAGATCAACCCAAACACAAATTTCATCCCGCTAGGCACTTCCGAAGATTATTTTTTGGCAAGATGCTACATTCGATAGAACGAATCAACAACAAGCGAATGAAGCAAGAAAACACCCATAGTGTTTGGTACAGTAAATGGATTTGTTTGTAGACGTAATGAACGAGACTCGCAGGGCATCAGTTGCTTTACAAATGGAAACATTATCCGTGACAATTCAATGAAGAAAGGGACACTAATGCTTATTGTGGAAGCATCTGAATCAGAAACAAGGGTGTAACAATGCGTGGTAGAATTGGTGAGTCTACCACCAACCACTCTGCCCATTGCTCCGTCACCGCTCGGAGCCTGGTAAATGTTTCAGCAAGCACTTAGTCCCACATCGAGGCGCACAACAAATGAGCTCGTGACTGAAGTGGCAGATAGCCCAAACACCGGGCCACCTGCAGCCCGCGTTGTTCGTACAATGTGCGTCTCGTGTCAACTTAACACTCGAATTGGACATGAAAAATATTGTTCATTTAAAGTTCTGTAAAAATTCAAAATGAAGACGAAACATAAAATGAAATAATTTTTACGTAATGAACAGCAAACATATAGATATGAACTCTTCGTAAGATAATAAGCAAATTTGCGTACTAATACTAAGTTTAGTAAATCAAGTTGCAATATCAAAATCACGTTACAAAACTGAAATGAAATAAGTATATTTGACACATATTTTGACACTACGTACCACACAACAATAAATATTATTATTACTACGTATACTTAAACATACTAATAGATATGAACACACTCGGTTAAGATAAAGGAACATTTTCTAGTTAATGTTGTGGTCATTTTATTTATATAGTTTCAAATCACCATAATGAACTTTAACAATATTTGATCCTTTGAGATGCTCTCTCTGCTCCGAAGACAAATTTCTTGCGAGCTCTCAATATTTAGTGACTGTTTCATCTCGTTTTATAGTAATAATTAAATTATAATATTTGCAATGGGAGATATGGCAGAGAGAATTATTGCAACGGTGTTTTGTTGTTGTCTTACGTGAGGACTACAAATGATGATATTAACTGAAACTCCTTCTCTGAACCGTTGTTGTCGGACACATCTTCCGAAGAACATATAACTACATTTAGAGAGATGAAGAGCGTACATTCCAATTTGTGAAATCACTTGAAACTTCGAAAAATGTTTATATATTCAGAAGAAACTCGGATTACGTCAAACAATTAAAAACTTAAGACCGTGGAAATGATTTAAGTTACTAAAACACTCCCATACTCCTCACCAGTAACTAAATGCATTTCTAACATTGCAAGGGTGTTTCCACAAAGACGAAGTCTGCCATGGATTACTCCGTCCCGTTGTCCCCATGAGATACAAATAGTCCATAAATAGTTTGAACAGATCATGGCAAGTCTTAAATGTAATTTGTCTTAATATTTTAATACTACACATGAGCATAGCTAAAATACTCATTGAAAAAACGTATCTGAGTCAAATAATTGCATTACACTTCTTATTTTTAATATATTCGTTTTAAAAGTGGTGATCAATATTTAATGAAAAAGAAAACGTTTTAATTAGGTTTTATTAAATTTAACATTGCTCTCTTTTGTGTCGGTCCAAGAATCAAAAGTAAAAATTGAATAATTATTTGTAACTTGTGAAACATCTAAAATATTCGCGAAAGGTGTGAAAGGTGTCAAAGGGGTGAAACTGCGCCTTGAGAAGGCAACATTTACGAATTATATTTCGTTTTGAGAGGAGAGGGTGAAATTATCAACATAGGGTACCTAAACCCGTAAGTCTGGTCGTAATTATAGATTTAGGTCATGTGGATATGGCACACGGATACACTTTTCCTTTGAGGAACCATATTTTTTCCCTTTCCGTACGATACTGCAACATCACACCTCAAGCCCTGATGTGATGTTAGTATTATTTTGGTAGAAGCGGGATTCACTCATATATACCACAACCCTTATGGTAGAGGTCGCTGCCACCAGCTCGGTTTCCCAGGCAATCAAACTCACGTGTAATAACAATAAATAATGATTTAATACAAATTAAACAGCAATCTGAATTTACAAATGGAGACAAACTCCCAAAATCAGTAATACATTTAAAAATCTGTTATTAAACAAGTAATGCTATCTGAAAACATTAATTACACGTAAATGAATTTAGTTGAACACAACTAAATAGTAAAAACCTTCTAGGTTATTTGAACTTTCAAATTTACAAGTTGTTTTCCCCAACAACTAACTGTTACAAGTTACAACACTCCTACTAGTAAACAGTTTATCAAGACTACCGCAGCCTAACGAACATCTGGTCTCCGCGACCTAGTCTAACCCGGTCACATCTCAACCGGCGGACTTTACTCCCACGTAACAAGTCCTCTAGGATCTTCACTCCTCCCAATATATACAGAAGAGGAAGTCACGTGATCAGCAAATAATCACGCCTTCGCTACCACACCGTGTAAGTACTCTTCTTGTTCACCCCTTCGGCTTCTAGGAACGCAGTCTGCGCAGCGAAGGCGAGCCGCCTTCGGTCCCAGCTTAGTGCCCGCGCGCACCCTTTTCAGAGTGTCTTATTGTTCTATATCGGGCGACGTACTTCCTTCATTACTTCTTAAAATTCTTCTTTTCTTTAGGTACACCTAGATTTCAGTGGTCCTCGCATGGGTCAACGTCGCAGGCCGCATTCTCCGAGAACAATTGTACCTTCCTTAGAAGTGAAAGGTGTACGTTCAAACAATACCTCAATAACTCAACAGACTTAGGGTGGGTCTCAAGTTCGTCGCCCTTCCGCTTTAGCGCCGACCGGCCACTTTCTGTTATCTTCTGAACAGTATCTGGCTTGTGAAATGCGAAGGAATATTAATATTTCACAAATCACTAGAATGTCTTGGCTCGGACGTTACAGATACCATATTCCTAGGAGGTATGTATTTTAAGGACAGTAGTTTCGTTAAAACCTAAGTAAACGTGAACACAAAGTTTAGTATTTCATTCCTCATTTATTCCAGTTCTAAATTGCCATCATATTTTAAACTGACCATTTATAAAATTTAATTTTACCTTTAAATAGACTTATTTATCCTTTTGTGAATTATATGAGACGCGTAAACACTGTTGTATGTTTACGTATCCATACGGAATAAAAGTTGGAGAAGAATGACAATTATGTTTAGATTAATTGCATGTTTTCTTTCCAATTACCATCCTCATTTTCGGAAATGTGAATTCTATTCATATTGACATCAATATGGACTATTTGTTTATACCGCTGATGACAAACCAAATACGTGAAAATAAACAACTTTTAAACTGTGTTCACCACAGTTATTTTTGCCAATCGTTTTAAAGGTGATGATGCATTTTTGTTATTTAATACGCTATTTACTTTTTTTAAAGATGCGCATCAAAATTTTTATGCCCATTGGAACGTTGTATATCCAATGGATACTCAAGCGTGGCAATAATAAATTCACATTTTAGACGTAATGATCGTTTTGAAAATAAAAATTTTATTTGCATCGAACATCATATATTATTTTTGAATTTGAATTAGTACGATATTTCATCTTGTTCATCAGTTTTTTACTTATTTAGATTGCCGAAACCAACAAATACACGTACACTTATAGCATACTGGCTGATTACCCAGCGTTGGCTTTTTTCTGATATCTGGATCTCTCACCAACACTAAATAATGAAACATGAAATCTTCTATTGTAATAAATACGAACATTGGATAACTTTATCTTCTTAAAATGACTTTATCGCTATCGTTTATTACTTTTAAGTTTTCATCTTTTAAATGATTTGATAATTTTCAAACATTCATCTTTAAATTTTATGTTTATTTTGACCCGAAACTGAACATGAATCCATAATTTTGTACTCAGTTGGAGATTGCCGTCCTTTACAATTTATACACCTGAATACTTATTTTGTCTTATTTAATAAATTTCTTCAATATTTTGACGCTGTAATGTAAGTAAACACGTCACGATACAATAATGAGTTTACAGAAACCTATTTTGAAGTGATTGAAAGTACAATAAAATAAAATGAGAGATTTTTACTTGAGCGGTGAAAGCGCGCTACATAAAAAATTAATGAAACAGTTGGGAGAATGAATGGACCCTTAAATTCGAGTGGTCATGAAACGTATTGAAATCCTGCACGTCAGTTTTCCACTTTATTTACGACACGTCGCTTGGTTCTTCCCGTAAAAGATGTGCAAGTTGAGAAAGAACCTCTTTTGAAGATATTCCATCTTTTTCTTGACAGTTCAAGTACCAGCGTAGTAAGTCTGAAATTGTTTGCAACAACAATTTTCACATTTTATTGACAAGAAAAATATTCAACAAACCATATGTTATGGACAATCATTGACACAACAGTACTTTAGATAAGAGATTGCTAGTATCTAAGCGTTATAAAGAACATTAACACAGAGTACGACAAAAGGGGTGGAGACATCTGAAAAGGTGATATGAGGTCGCAAACATTATAGGACACAATGATAAATGTATTTAACAGTTTTAGTAGAAAAAAACAAAGAGTGTTCAGAAGTATAATGTATTATTATAAACGATAAGAAATAATATACAGAATGTGGGAAAATGAATTGAATGCACGTATAAAAATCCTTCAAAACGAGAAGAATCAAAATGTCAAAAAAAATTCATTAAATGTCGTAGTAATGGCGTTCATTGGAAGATAAAACTATTTTACTCTTAAGCATTACTTATTTGTATCCTAACCTCACATTTTTTCGGTATGATTTATCTATAGATATACGCCAATATGCTTTTAATACAACTAATTTACAGTAAATTCCCTAAAAGTTTTATTTTTATCTTCTAAACATAAAAAAATCAAATCGGAAGTTCTGGTCTGGGAAATATTTAACCGGTATTTCGCCAAAATGTTTGTAATTGGAGAGTTGTATGTGAATAACAAAAGCACCGATGCAATTCTCTCAGTTTGCGCAGAAGAAATATTTCATTGTAACCGAGTGTAAAATGTTTCATTCACATGGCAAATTTACTTCTGTTTCGAAAGGTTGATTGTTAAAATAAGGTAAAATGGCAAGTTTCTGTATTGGTCAGAGTATTGTAATAATGACACGGCAATGAAGGGGCTTCCTATTTTGCAGTCTTCCGAACATTGTAATAGTTATTCCATCAAAGCAACGACTAAAAATTATTTCCAGTATTCTTGTTTCAAAAAACAAAAATTTATAGATTAAAATTTAGTTGGTTTTACCATGGAGTTGTGAAGGTTGTATTGTTGACCAAATTCAACTAAAAAACGAAAACCGTAGGTAACTATTATTCATATTCTTGGTAGATTGTTATCCACGGATAGTATTTATGATTCATATAAGTAAAATTAATTTTATATACTTTTCTTCTTCTTTCGCGTTTTCATTTTGTAAAGAGCTACATAATTAATTAAATCTTTTTACACGTATAATCTTAAATCCTACAATATCATACATCTTCCTAGAAGCGTTACTAAAATAAATCGATTTTAAAACGTAATATTGAATAACTACTACTCAATAGTTTAATCATCTTCAACATATACGTCCTACACTGCGTATTACTGACATAAACTACACTTCAATGTAATTCACACTTCAACGGAAACATTATCTTACTGCGCATAAGCAATCATCCTTTGTTCCCTTTCCATTCTGGCCATTTGGGTGAAGTTCCGTCGTCAGACTGTTACCGTTTTGTGAAGTCCTCACTCCGTTGTCTTGCATACCAATGATACTCTTGAGTCTCTCTCTCCATGCTGAGCAGTTGTGACAGATTGAATCGGTGATAGGGTGCGGTATCACTTATCTAAATTTTCATCTCACTTCACCACACTGCGTCATGGCATTTTTCATGGGGTATGGGTCAAATATTTTCCGGGCAGGTTATGTTCAAATTTCATACTTTTAGAGGCAAGACATTTTGTTATTGTTATATAATCTCTCATCTATTCGAGTACTTTAATGATCACGTCATGTACGTAAGATTATACTATTAAACGATCTATTAAATCGGGTAGTCACATTACATCACTGTGAAAAGTATTGAAGAAGAGAATACTTTTGATGATCTCAGTTTATGCGGTGTAGAGTAAATTTAAACCAATTAGAAATATATTTTAGCAATTTAAAATGTAAAGGAATGTTTGTACTTCTACTAAAGTGTCTTAATGATAATGATGGTTTCGTACTGTACCCATCAACCACCATTACAAGAATACAAAAGATCGTTCCCTGTCACAGAAAAGTCTTTTTATGATCACAAGCAATTGAGAAAATGGTGTAAAGCAATGTCCAAATAAAGGTCATGCGTTTTTGATAATACCGATATCATGTAGCCAAACTCAATGTAATGGCAAAATCGAACAGGAAGTTGCATTGAAACCGGTCATTATTTTACTTTCCAAAATTCTATGAATGTCATTGCAGTTTTTTTATCGAAATTCAGATTACAAAAATATCTATTGTAAAATCCATTCTTCTATTTTTAATATGTTTTATTATTATTTATAAGTGTTTGTGTTCATGTAATACTTGTTAATAATGTGTAATTTATAATATTTACTTTTTATCATCTACCTCCTTGTGTTTTCATACGTGTTTAAAACAAATAACAGAGATCCTTAAAGAACCCAATGTAAAATCGTGAATACTTGTCCGATAATTATAATTCACGAATACATATTAGACGTATTCATATACATGTTTATCGGGCGGAAGCGCAGGCCAAATAATCAATAAACTTTATTTTTGTTTAGATGAAATATATTACCAGGATAGTTTTTTTTTACCAGGATAGTTAATCCAACATAATACTCTAATATTAGACTAGTTCTGAAAATAAAACCGATTTAAATTCTATGCGACATACATTCTCTATTGTTTTTTGAGAGCAACGACGAGTGTTCCTTCACCTATATTATTTCTCCGTGCTGGCGGGAGCTCTTCACAAGGAAGTACGATTAAGCGCATGTGTTCTTGACGGGTCCTTCCCTATATCTGCGCCCGGCGGCCCGTTAAACTACGTTCGCTGTATTATCATGAAGCAAGGACGAAGAAGAGGAGTAGGCTGCGGAACGTTACCTTCTCCCTTTCCTCTCTCTTTTTCTCTTTTTCGGTCTCTGTCTTTATAACGTTTCTGCTGCAACTTCCCTCGTGCGTACGCGTATGGGTGTGAGACTGCCACTGCAAGACAACAGAGAAATGACCTCCGAGGTTCCGTCTATTCCTATGGGCAGTCGTTTGTTTTTCGTGGAGAGGGAGAAAGAGAAAGACGAGGTTTGGGACGTGGTTAGAGTGCGTATGCTATGTTTCTCGGGGACTGCGCTTTGTTTGCTGCCATTTCTTACTTTTTGTTTTCGCGGTTGAAGATGTTGGATGCCTAGTCTTGATTCCATTGTTTTTCACATTCGATGTTTGAGGTCTTCTTTATTTTAGTGCAGAGATTCTTGGCACAATTTCGCCATACATGTTACAGCATAGCAATATGTAGAACACTTCCATATAATTTACTTTTTAGAAATAGTTAGTTATATTGTATACTTAAGGGTGAGTGGTTTGCGTCTGTTCGTGTAGAGAATTTGTTGCCAATAACATTCATTACAATATGTAATCTGCAGAACCCATATGATCTAAATTAGCAATATTATTAACTCAATTTTTCTCAAAAATAAAGTTAATACATATAAACTTAATACATATTAACATGATCCGTTGTTCGAGAGATTTCTTCCAACCATAACAATGTAAGATGGGGGAAAATTAAAACCACAGTTATATATTTCAACTATAAGCTTTCCCAGTACTGTACAGCAGTTGCGATACATTTGTATCATACCATAGTTTTATGATGCACGACGTTAAATCTTTCTCAACAATTTTCTGGTAATTACCTTTTCATGAATAGATTCATCTTATGTTTACTGTTCTATGAGTGTCTATGAAATAAGTTACATAATCCGTTAAATTTACGTTAATTTATTAGCGCAAAAATATTTTGGTTTTTAGATCTATAATTACTTTTATATTAGCCTTCAATCTTCGTTGTGCTACCGTACTGTATGTCCTGTTCTCGTGCTGCTCTCGAGGGATTCAGAGTTTGAGTTGGGTCCCTTGTGGCACACCCGCTTTGCACACTGTCCCTTTCCTTTCTATGCTCCTCCGCCCTCTGTGGAGTCCCCAGTCTCCCATTTACGTGAAAAATGCCTCTTAGTCAACAGTCATCTAGCGCAAGGCGTGGGCTGCCACGAAACCTTTGCCATATCCCCGACATTAAAGTGTGATGGAAGACACAAGGAAATTGAGAGACATTCCTATGTTTCTCTCTGCTATGGAAGAAAGTTAATATATCAGATTATCTTTCCTTTATCGTTTCTACTAAATGAACGTCATATAATACATCGTACAACAATTAATTTCGGTACTTACATTAACTTCGGTATGATGGAACACGAGGTACAGGTTTGGAGCTTGTTATCTACATGGAGAGGATACATTTATCTCAAAACAAGTGAAATCGTAATGATAATCACTTTTGTCAGATTTCGAACAAGGTAATGTTAGAATATTTAATTCGGTTCTCAAAAATATTAAAAATAATTTTTGTAATTCACTATTGAGGAATCTGGGACTGGCAGGTTCTTTCGTTAGGGGTTAACAAAATCTCATTTTCTCATGTCTTGCGCAGTTGTTTCAAGAGTTATCAAGTGCTCCTTTGTATTCGATCCCTTCTCTCTTTCTTCACTCCTCTCGCCTCCCGACAGTAGTTGTGGGCAGTTTTATGACTTCTTAAGGTGTTGCTTTACTTAAAACCTTTCTACTGATTGATTCTAGAAGTCTCCTCTTCCTTTACTCTCTGTGCTAAACTTACAAAATATTACTTCGATACAGTACAGTATTTGGAAACACCCAGGTGAGTTTTTAGTTTATAGTTCAATGTAATCCTGTATATTTCTGTATTGTACCTTGATAATGCTATAAAATTTCATAGTATGGTGAATGCATGAGTATTTTTTTGTCTTTAACTTTCTTAAACTACTTTTTTTCATCTTAAATTTTATTTTCGACCGATTACAATAATTTCCTTACACACTCTTTTGTAATTGGAAAGTAAACAGTAAACTAACTGAAATCAACATGAAGAAAACAATGATAATTTTTAAAATGAGTTTTCTATGTGATATTTTTATTAATGGTTACAAATTTTGATAACTATTGAATTTGAAACATCTTGTTTTTTATAATATTTAGTTATGCGATTAATAATAAATTTTCTCGCACTGATTGTTTCGCTTATTTTTTTTAATAGATTTTTTCATAGAACATTTAAAATATTATTTTAAAATGTATTTCAGATTTAGTGCTGTTACGGTCTTCGTAACAATGCAAAATTCTTCCTACCATAAGAGAATTTTGCATTAACATTAGTATTATATTTTTATTATTATGTATTTATTTCACATATTAACGACTCTGGATGCATGTAATAAATTATAGGCAGTCATGATTATTTTTTCTTGGTCTACTCGTGCAAGAGCCCCAACCCAGCAAAACTCACGGAGAAAGACGATATGTTTTTCCGTTGACCAGATTGCCTGCGCCCCTACGGAGCAGAGCGTGAGACCCACGCTTTGTCAGCAGACGCCTTTGTGGCGTGACTGTAAACCAACCAATGCGGGTATGCGATAATTTCGTCATAACCCTGCCAACTTGAGAGGCGTTATGGGATTGGTTCCCCCTCCAGAACGCTAAATTTTAAACAAACAAGAGATATTTCTCGAACGAGCGAAGAACCAGACAAAGAGGTGTGTGGTCAGCCTTGCACTCCGCAACACGCACCCTCCGTGCGTCTTATGTAAGAACCCGAAATTTTCATTGTACTTGTACAATTTTTCTTGATTCAGTATATAAAAATGTGTCCGTCCGACACTCGACCGTTGTGGTCATGTTCCGTTTTTATTGTTTCTTGTTCATGGATATCGTTAGATACCTTTACTTTTAAATAAGTTTCAAACAGACACTTCCATTCTTTGTAATCATGAATCGACTCTTCCTGTTCTCTCATGTTAATAATTACCAGTCCGGTACGAGAACATGGTGGGTCAGGATTATTATTATTATTATTATTATTATTATTATTATTATTATTATTTTGAGTGGCTTGTATAATGCAGATTTGAGCCTAAGACAGAATTCTTATAATTTAATGTTGGTTTGAATCGACGTATTTCTTTGAATGTTAATTATGTGCTTGTAGTGGTAATTATGTAGCATTATTAGTTCGCATGGCATGCTTACCGAACGTTGGTCTCAGCTGATTCCAATTATTTGTATAATAAATAATGTTTCATCTGATAATGTTATTACCTTGTCCATGTCATTGTTGAGAGCAGCAGCCTATGATCCGGGTTCGAACTCACATCCAGGTCGACCCGCTTCTCGTAAGTTTACTGATACATTCACAGGCTAAGCGGGTGTGCTTTGTAGGTAGATAAAAAATAATGTATTATATCAAACCTTTAAGTTGTTAATTGAAATAGAATCAATGTCAAGGTGGAGACGATGAGGGGTAGTTCAAGACCCCCACCCCCAAGTAGCCAGCATGTATCAGTGCAACAGAGAAGATCTGTAAATGTATATGAAAACGACAAATTTATATATAAGGGTATTTATATATAAGGGGCAAAACAATTTTTTTTTTGCGAAAATGAAAACGCGTACAGTTCGTGGTTTTTGTCCACTCAACTTGAATGTTTTACCAATACTTTGAAAACGTTTGATAAAATATTAGATAGAAAATTCAAGCTGATTAAACGGAAAGACGGACTGAAGAAAAGGTTTAACATTCCGCTAAAGATTCCGAATTTCAAATAAGAGTATCTGATGAAGCTTTAAATTTTTTTTCCCTAGTCCGTTATTACAGTTCAAACGATTTGAAACTTTTGTGAGAGTTTTAAAACATGTTGTAAAAGATAAAGTAAAAAATTTCATGTTAATCGTATGAAATGCAAGATCTCGAGAAAAGTTTGTGCGCTAGGCTGGTGGCTCCGATTTTAGTTTTCAATGTAGCTAACATTATTATAAGCAATTAATTCATCGCTCCAGGAGTGGGGAAGAAACAAGAATAAAACATATTTAAACCATAAATTATTACAGTTATAATACAAAATATAATGAAGTAATCATTGGCGATACTTTCTCTTTAAAGTTTATTCTTTACCGATAGGAAACAATTGACGATGTTCTTAAACACAACGGAATAAGAATTGCTTCTTCTCCTCATCGACAGTAATCAAACCATGAAAGTCTTGCATTAGCTTTCCTGTCCTTTCAGCAGTATCGTTGACAGATTGAAGGGATGAAACAATTTGTTTGGCTTTCAAGAAGGAGTCAGTGTTCTCCCATATAAAAGGACATCCTTGGAGAAAACAAACTTCAGCTTTTAAGCGAAGAAAAATACTTACTTTAGACAGAATATAATTCCTTGTATATTCTTTTTGGAAACGAATAAAAATCATTATTAATTTCTGATTCAGAAAATGTTCATATTAATGTCTACATATTATAACATCTTGATAGTATCAGAGAAATAATTGTTGGTTAAGAAAAGTATATCTTTCTTAATAAAGGTAAAGTCAAAATGAAAGTGCTTGAGTGAAATACAGAGGAGCTCCATTATTTAAAAATAAACCGTTGAGGTCTTCATTAGATGGTCTATATAGTCTATATCGCTTTCCAGTGGTCACCTGGTTTTCTATATTCAAATTTTCCAATATTCTTACTTTCGTTTCTTTATTCACAGAATCATCAAACAGAGCCAAGACTGCCATTTCGTCCATAAAGTACCACAAGTGGTGACAAACCATCTGCAGATATGTTTTCGATATGATTTTGGCTTTGTTTTCATTCATCTTCAGGGATTTCAGGAAACTCAAGTCTTGTTGAGTAGCTTTTACTGGAGAAGCACGTCGAAATCATGGCCTAATATAGCAGATCACAAGGAATTCAATTATGTTGTGCCGACTGGTTTTGCTTCGAGGGTTATTTCAAATTGAGAGCTGAGGATGTATGATTTTAGATAATAATATGGAATTAGGCAATGAATTTGGACTATAAGATGGAAAGCTCAACCAACTCTGTATAGTCATGACTTATCTTCTTTTGCAGTTCAGCTCGGTGAGAATCCAGCAATGCTTCAATTTCGGCACAGTTCTAGTGAACCTCTACAACTTCTTTACAGACTTTGACGTTGTCCGAAATTTTTCCAATTTTCTTTATATCTCTTGAAAAAGGGGATGTCTGGACTTGTGTTAATTTGGTGAATTTTTGCTTCGAAAACGCTTTTCAAGAAAAGTTCATATGGCAGCAACCGAAAATTATCAAATCGCTGCTTAGTTTCTGATCCAAATGCACACAGACACCATTGATACGACCGTTGTATCGCAACAGAGGATCTCCATTTTGTCATCAAGATTCCTGTTGGAGATTGCATTCCAAACAGCGAGCGCCTGGAATTGTCCTATTTCGGAACAGCTAGTATTTGATCTTTACATCCGAATGAAATAACTATAGAAAGACGTGCTTCTTTAGCACTTCGAACAACCAGAGGCGAGGATTCTTTGGCACCCCAAATTCAGACCTACTTTTAAACCCTTGTCTGAGACATATGATTTTTCTCCTCACTTTTTTGGAGATCCCTCTAGATCTTGTAGAATTTAATGAGAATTATTACACCATTTGGAAGTGATTCAATTTGAATCGTAGCCTTTTCCCTCAATATAGTGCTCTCTTGAACAGAGAAAGTAACACTTTCCTTCCAAGATAATTTCACAACAGAATATTGCTAAAGAACGCCAAAGGTACTTGGTAATTTGACGGAAGTTCAGAACCGACCAGTTTATGTTTCACTTCACCCTCCAGAAATATTCCTTTATTTGAGATACGAAAGTCCAATTATATGGTAGATATCTAAACCGATCTACACTTCATAAATGAAAAACTGCTAATGAAGAATACGAGGACTGTGAACGCACATTCGTTTCATAAGCGAGCAAGAATTGAAAGGTTTCCGTGCAAGTCTGCACATATCCGTCATCGTTCCACATCATTGATAATGCTCAGAAAAGAAGCTACATCGCTGTTAGAAGATCAAAATTTTGGTAAAGTTTTTGGAATATTGATAATATTATATAAAAATACCTTATAACATTTACATGCAACTTCCAGATTTTTAGAATAAAAAAGTAATAGCAATTACTCTGAATTTCAACTTCTATCTGAAGCATTCAAAATTTACCTCGTCGTTTATATTATCCAATTAACTTAAGAATTTCAAGTCGATTAGAGTAAATTAGAGATAGAAGTGGGAAAATTTTCTTTAATATTATATTAGTTTTTTTAATATAACATCTTTGAGGTGTATCCTAGTAACTTTGCAAGAGGGGGAAGAGCCGTAATAATTAATAGTGATATCGCACACCATGGAGATATTACAATAGAAACAGAACAATTCCAAATAGCTGCAATAAAAACAAAGAAGTCGGTACGTCTTCTAACAGTTGCAGCAGGCTATTCTCCACCCCGAAACAAAGTGAAAAAGACCGACAATCGAAAGATATTTAGAACATATCCAGAAGAATAATTCTTGGGGTTGATTTTAACTCAAAGAATACATACTGGGGATCGAGGTTCACAAACACAAACAGATTGTATTCTCACTGAGAGACTCTTGTCATCGTGAAGTACACTCTACTGGAAAACCTACATATTGGCCAGCAGATCGAGAAAATATATTTGATAGACTTTTTTTATAACTAAAAATATATCACCCAATTTTCTAACAGTGGAGGAAGAAATTGTTCATTATTAAGTCCACTCACCTATTATTATGACATCCAGTGAAACAGTATTAAAAAGAGAGAAAAAAACGTTACCTTAACAAATAAACATACCAACTGGGAAATGTTCCGATATAAATTAGAAAATATGATTGAATTAGGCATGTCCATTAAATCAGTTGATGAATTAGAGAATGAAACACATAAATTCGTTACAGACATTTAACAAGTAGCCTGGGAAGTTCCGTCCACCCTTCCAAAGATAACTAAAGGTCACAAAAAATTCCTAAGAAAACAGAGAAATAATAGCAAAGAAATGAAAAAGTGAGAAAGAAATTGCAGACAACTAGGAACTCCAAGATAAAGACACAACTGAACAGCATATCTGGAGAACTCAGAAGAATGGTACGAAAAATCAAAGAACAATCGATCAATAACTATTTAGAAGAATTAACCAACGATGCTAGCACAGAAAATTCATTGTGGAAGGCGACGAAGAAAATTAAACAACCAAACTTTGAATTCAGCTGTTTATAACAAATATGTTTCAATTTGAATCGCGAATGTAATGCTGAATCAAATGAATTGCGTTGATTTACATCTCTATTTGTCACAAATGAAATATATATATTGGAGGTTCTCTTTTGAAATTAAAATGTTGACCTCCACCCCACCCATTTGGTACAGGCTAATTTTAGTTCATACTGATGTCCCCTTTGATAATATTAATTATCTCAAACATTCTTTTCAAGCAATGCATATTTCTCAAGATATTTTAAGAAACTCCCTGTGTGTAGTTTATTGGAGACAAATGACTAGATAACTTATGAACCATAACTGAGGAGGATAATCTCTAATGTAATTTTTAATTCCATCTTATAGTATTCGTTTTTCACTGTTAATTTACCTTTACTCTTCAACATATGCACCGTTAAATGTCACTTTACTGTTAAAAATATGTTACTTTTTAATAGCTCTGATACCAACGAGCACTAATTGCACTTGGAATTCATTGAAAAATGCTATTAAGAGTATCAACGTAACTCTCAGTTCCATAATGTAAGTATTTAATAATCATGTTGTGAAGGAAAGTTTTTACATCAATGTTATTGTTGAATCAACGTTTTTTCTAAAGAATATCTTAGAATGGTTTGTTATTTACTGAATATTTATGAATGTTCATTCGAAGAAGATTAGCAAAACATCATTGACCGTACGGCTACCATCAACAAAAGTATACAGAAGTTTTATGTCGATGCGCATTCTTCTGGAATGTGTGACACAGTGGAGTATTTACGAAAAGTAACTCTACATTTTTCATTTAATTTGACCATATGGACAACTCGTCTTTTGCTTACGTCATACGAGGATGTCTTTCTTTTCTTCTTTGTGTCAATTATCCGACGCCGCACAACTCAGCCGCAATACGCGTTGCCTGTAACCACTTACATGGTGGCGGGCACAAGATTTACAAACTATGTGCCTTTCTGATTTCACTTATTTTATTGACATATTCTTCAACGGTTTCATACTTCTGCCATTTATCTATCAATGTTCTGTTGTCCTTCATATTTAGTAAACCAATTGTCCTAAACTTTCGTAATAACCATCTTTTCCGCATACCAGTCTCTCCGTCCACATAAACCATTAGAGTTTTCAGACACATTGACTGAAAAATTATCGTATCATCATGATGAATACGTGAATGTACATCGTGCCGCGAACTGTATTCTTACCTGTTCCATGAAATACTACAAGGAATCTAATGGATACAATGGCTATTGGCTGCTTCCCCCAACTCACTTTCTCGAGTGTTTGGAAGAGCGTGCTTCCGAGTGTACGAGTAGTTATGAAAATGAAACGGTGTGCATAAGAGCCCGACGAGAAATCTTGATTGGTTGTTTCTTCTCACGAGTGGCAGAGATCAAGCGAAATGCTGTAATTGAAATGAGGATTCCCTGTCACCTCTCACTACACTACCTCGTCCATATAAAATCTCCAGGGAGTGTCACCTTAGCTCATCCTGTGTGCTAGTGTCTATTTTTATGACAATTTTTTAGATAAGTAGTGTTAATAGTTTAGATAGACATGTCCTTTCCGAAACACTTTGATACAATATTGTCACTCATGGTTGCCAGCAATATCTCGGAAGATGGATTTTTTATGACTCGATTCACTTTTATTGTCATTGTGTATTTTTGTTTTGTTTTGTAACGTAACTAAATTTATACTAAAACTTTCCCCGAGAATACATCTGTGAATTTAAATAAGAATCACGTAAATCTGATAAGTCTTTCAAAAGGGTTAATAATATATACATATGTACACTGGATGTGTTTGTATATAAGACTATCCGAACCAACTTTTTTACTTTTTTCCATAAATATACTTATATTCCATAAATATATTTCCATAAAATATTATGAACATGATAAATGTTTAGACAAGAGGTCCACCCAAGAGGGGAAAAAAGAGCGCGGTGTTATGTCTGATGCAGGTTGGCGAACCTGGTGACTCAATTCCAGTCGACCAACGCATGTTCGTCAAACTCGCATGGATTCTTCCGTCTTTCACATAAAATTCAAGTTCCTCCTTCGTCCTTTGCTTACTCGTCGAAATGCTTTCATTTCATTCAGTATAATATTCCATTTAATTTTCTATGTCAATATGTTTTGCGAGAAATATGATACATATTTTAAAAATGTATTGTATTTGACATATTTTCGTAATCAGTGACAGTTTTTAAACATGCATTATATATTTATATATTATGTATATTTTTCAAGATCAGTTTTACTTTTTTAACTTGTTCATTTAAAAAATTAATTTCACTTAATTGAGATCACATCGGCAAAAAATAAACCGAACAAACCACATATATATAAAATAATTACTATTTCACTATGCTCAAAACGTGTATAATTTGTAATACTTATGGGCACCTGTTGTGTTAGATGCAGAAGAATCAATATAGTCGATCTGAACAAAATCGGTGATATAATGTAAAATATTTTTTACGAAAAGTACCTTAATTTTACTTAAATTAAAAATATAAATGTATACAAATATTTTATATTTCTTTATTTTATTCGAATTAGATGAATAGACTATCTTAAAAATTATAAGGTATTGGAGGTTAGTATGACCGACCTAAAGTTTGGAAGTTTTCCCGCCTCCATTTTTCAAACATTTGAGTATAAAATTACAGAAATGCGAGACTACTAAAGAAACATTCCTTTTCCAATCACTGTTCTGTACGAATATATTGGTGTTCGAAAACCTTATCTCAGGGTCATATTACCTAATGGTAATATATCCCACCACCTTTTATTCACGTAAAACCGGCATTTTAGGGAACGTATTTTATTTAGAACGACACGAAAGTTTTCTAATTCAATGATTCTTGAATGAAGTAAACAGTTGATAGTTAACTTTCTTTCGGATATTGATGTTCCTAATAAAATAGGAAAAAACATAAATTGTACGTGTGCTCATCAATCAATCTCAAACTGAACATTTTGTTATGTTACCTCTGCAAGAAAGTAACGTTTTCGACATGATAATTTTTATCACATGGGCCATAGAAGCCACTGATAAACATTTTGAAAGAACCTTTTTAACAAGTTTCTGGACACTTCTACACAAAATACAACATCACCTGTCGAATCCACAATAAAATCCAATTACGAAACGTTAAGGTTAATGTGAAATTATTTTAATTTACTTCTGATTTGAAAAAAGAAATCAGACAGACCTAGCTACCACAATAAAGTGGCAACAGCTAGACAAAACTTATGAGATGGGTATTTTGAACGCCAAAAAAAAAATAACGACTTGATGTCAGATTTCAACAGCTTTTAGATAATCCATATTTTATTCTAATATATAAATGCGTAACGCGAAAGTGTGTCTGTCTGTCTGTTTGCTACTTAATCACGACTAAACCACTGAACCGATCGCGATGAAATTTGACAAGGATATAGTTAACTTGTTCAGGATGAAGATATGATTATAAAAATGAGTAAAAAAAGATAGAAAATGATTTTCACCATAAATGTCAATGAAATCGGGAAAACAGAGAGGTATATTTGTTTGTCGCCTAAACGGTTAGAGATGGCTAACAACTATAAATGGCAATACTTTTTACCTCAAGGAGTTCTACAAAAAAGTCCCCGACAGCATATGTCTATAAATGTTAACCTATATCATTGTAAAAATGTTATTAAAATACTTCAATTTAAGAGAATACTTTAAGAAAGAAAGAAATTAACCATCATCAAATTTAATAGTTTTGTTTTGCTTTGTGCATTTAACCAAGATTAAAAACATCTTACAATCGTACAATTTTGACGAATGGTTTAGATTTTAAAAGTGTTTTAATGAAATGGTGCAGCCGCGCTGCCAACGTTGTGTTTTGCCTCAGAAGCGAAATTTCGACCTGCGCGTGTATTACCGAGTGGGTTCGTTGGGCTAACAAATGAACAAAATTTTCCGGGCAACGCCGGGTAATCAGCCAGTATCCAATAAACTACTGCATACGTGCAAATAGTATTAAATAAGTGTAAGCGTCTAAGAAAAGTTTTACATCTGACTGACAGGTTATATACAACAGCTACTCAGTTTCATATCTATACCATCATTCTTTTACTTTTTCTCACACTTGATGACACTGGACCGAGCTTGCAAGCCTATCATAATCTAAATGTTAAACGTAAAGAGACGTCATTCAGCGCCATGAATTGATAAAAAACAATCGTGAATTTTGTTATAATTTATATATTGTGCTCCATATATATCTCATCCTTCATTACATCTCTCACTTCAAACCATCTGCTCTCCTACTTCATACATTTTTTCCTTCTGTAATTTGCCTCATCCATTTTTCCACTTCATCTCTCGAGCATTGTGCATTAACATTAAAACTACTTCTGTGCATGTTCTGAACAAACGTTGTATGTTCATATCAATGAGTTATCGATACGTTATATATGTTTTCTTGTCTTCGTTATTATTTCCATTCTTTTATCACTATAGCCATTTTATGACAACAGAGCCATTTATTTAAGCCCGAAATTTTACTTAATGAAATTAATATCACATATGATTCCTTTTAGATGTTTCTCTGATAGGGGACATCGATAAATTACGTAAGTACTCTGGGAGGAAGGGGAGTTTGTGATATCGTTATACATCTTTTTATCTTGGGGCTTTAGGGCTCGTCAAGGTCATTAGAACCCTTCGTTATACATCGTTACGGCGCAGTAAGAAGGGTGTTATGCATCGCTTAATTCGATAGGACATGGCTTATAACGCTTGTCATTGAAATTAACATACTGAACCGGTCAATGAGAGAACAGAGCTGAGGAAGGAACAATTAAGTCAGTGTATCATGATTTGTCACCCCTGTTCCGAAAATCTATAAAAACTATTCTTATTGGTTGGGGAGGTAAGGTTACATAATACTTGGAGTGGGTATGAGATTGTTACAGATGCATTATGGAGAGATAGCTAGGGTTTTTGAAAATGAAAATTTTTGCACCACTCAAAATATGAATGCAAAAATCTTAAATTCTAAAATCATAATCCTAATATTTTACGAAAATTCAAATAGAAATAACTGAAGCTTAGAAAAAAGGGTTTGACAAACTTCGATTTCTGTATTAAATGTATTTTCAAAAACGTATTATTGTAATTTATGCATTAAATATATTTTAATGTTGAAAACAACATTTTCACTCAGAATGTTAATGTTTCCAAAAAATAGTAATTATATTTATAAGGATGTGATATAATTATTAGTGTTATACTTTTTATCAAATGCACATTTTTATGTGAACAAAAATACAGGTTCGTTTTAAATCGGGTTGTATTTTATAGTACCGCAATTTTGTTTAAAACCTACCTGAAAAATAATTATAATTATTTTTTGGCCAATAGCAATTAAAAACTTCCTATGACCAAGTAGAGAATAATAAATGTATTTAACAAACGTATTGCAAGCCTCAGTTATATTTGTACTTAATGACTTCTGAATGAGTTCTTTTATCTTTCTTTACTGAATAAATTATTTCTTTTCTCCATCCCATTTGTTCAAAGCTTATATTATATGTCACATACCTATATATAAAACAAACAAGACTGCTAATTTAACCTGGTTATACTTCTTTGGACGAAGCTCTACAAGAGACATATTGTAAACAAATTTGAATGCTGATCACAGAATTCAAATTTGGTTTGAAAAACCTGTTATGACGCTCATTAATAATCCCTCTGTCGCAATAATGTTATTGATCCCCAAATACAACTTCATTTTCGAAAATTCTATTTTCATACAAAATGTACTGCCTTTGGAAAATCAACTCCGAGTGTAGTATAATTCGTTATCTCTTCCAAAATTTCGTGTGGAATAAACATTGTGACAATCCCGCATGAATCATCCCTTTGATCATGAGATATCACGATAACACCATCTTTCTTTCATATTAATTACTTCGTAAATTAAATAAAGCATCAGTAAATTATCACGTTTTGTGACCATACTTATTATACAGTAAGTTTAATTAAAAAATTGTTCTAAATTGTTTATCAATTGTTAATTGTGCATTGAGAGAACCTACGTTTCTTTAAAAATTAGTTATGTATTGAAACGTATTACAAGGATTTTTTCTTTTAGTTCATTAGGATATCAAGAATACTTTATTTGGCTAGTTGACTTAATAATACTATAATAACGATAATGAAATTATGCCTCACTTTAATAGAACTGCAACAATTTTATTAACATTATCCTTTATTTTTTAAATTCTTAACGATTACTCCCATTAACAATTACCTTCCTCACAACAACTTGGAAAATGTATCGATGTTTTATCAAATTATACCATCCAGATAATTATGGACTATAGCCAATAAATATTTACACTTAAAATATTTTCACGTGTACATAATGTAAATCTAATTATTTTTTATATTCTTTAAAATTCTAAATAATTTTCATCACTATCCGAACATTTTTCATTATCTTTATCGTTTAGGTATGAGGAGAGTGGGACACATGGTTATATTTGTCCAATTTACGTTCACACAGATATTGATCCCTAAGTGTATGTGCTCTTTAACATTTTCTAGTGTTTCTCGTTTATATGACCAAATTTCATTCGTACTGTAAACCCACCTGTTTTTCAATGTCATGGTTTTTATCTTATTGACGTTACTTTACGTTTTGTTTCTTCGCAGAAAATTTCTAATACGTCTTAACTTTTTTGTAGTTCCGCTTGTGTTTTTGTGAAAATTATCAAGTTGTCGACAAAAGCAGTGCTGTTATTGAGATATTTGCATCTCCAATCTTAGGTGTGTCTGCATTTATCGTAGCTAGTCAGTCTGTGAGGTCACCTTCGAAGAATGTGAAAAAGAAGTGGGGAAAGTATACCTTTTTTCACGGAAGATGCCTTATCTACCAATGTGATAGTTTTGAAAATGTCGCCCACTGAACTATGATTACTTCTGAATCCTGCTTGCGGTTCTGTCACTTTTCCTTCTTTTTCTATCCATTTATGTAATCGAATATGAGAAATTTTGCAAAAGTCTTAGTTATTGCAATAATTAGCGAAATACCTCTCTAGTTATTAGGATCATTAATGTATTCTTTGTTTTTGTTAATTGGACAAATTATTGATGTGTTCCAAGTTTCAGGAAATTTGGAAGCTTAGTATAAATAATTGGACAAATCCGCTAGAATGGGGAAAATACAAGAAATTATTTCCTTTAAAATTTCAACTGGAATACCGCCAGAACCTGTTACTTTGCCAGACTTCAAATTTCGTGCCACATTTCAAATTTCGTATTTTATCCTGAATAATTCTTGTAATTATTTCCGCTTTCGAATACTGCAATTGTTACTTAGCTGTGTTAACGATCCTTTTATAATTGTTTTCTCAATTGTACGTATTTGTCGTAAGTTTACCCCTCCCCACCAAATGCAAAATTTTAATGCATTTTCAGCATAATTTTTTGCCTGTCTGCATTCTTTATTGAACCATACTGATTATCAAATTTTATGTTTTTTATCTGTGCATGCATGAACCTGCTTTCTGTAGAGTGTTTCGTAAGGATTTTGTCGAGGTATTGTGTCGTCCTAACGGCTACTTATCACGAATATTTGCGTGCACATTTCTGCGGTACGTTTCAAAGTTCGCTGCTAATTCAATTTTTTAATGGTTCCATTAAAATCGTATAATTATTGACAATTTATTTAAGTGTCGTATTACCAAATTATTTCTTCATTTTAAGGTTAAACAAAGTGTTATGTGATGGAGTCTATTATTTGACCTACATAAAATGTATCGGTCTACTGTGTAGCTTGTATAGTCGCGAGATAGCGGCTTGATACCGCATGAGAACTGGTTACGTAAGGACGACACGCCTTCATGCGTCGAGAGATGTTTTCAACACTATTCAGATATACTCAAGGTCATGTTACTTTACTCGGAGAATATTTAACTTAAAAGAAAAATGATGAACAGAAACACACCGTGTTTTTTAGTTTATTGTAAAGCAGGTGCAGTGTCCTCAACATAGTCATAGGCAGTTTGTAACTGCTCTCTTGACATTAAATTATTTATTAATTTATGTATTTGTTACCAGTCAAACAGGTTTATGTTGGTACAGGACTTGTACACAGTGTAGCCAACGTCCTTACTTCTCTGTTTATGATAGAGTCAATGAGTTGTGTGGAGTAACCATTTGAAAGGGCAATTGGTTTTATGATGAGTTTTTCTTTCTGCGGGTCGGTTTCTCACAGTTGAACACTTAACATACGGTGTACCATGGAATGGAAGGCGGCATCTTTGTGTGAAGTCGGGTGTTGGGAAGAGTTGTGAATCACAATGTCTGAGTATGTCTGTTTTCCTATAGATATTGAAAAGGTGTTGATTGTTTGATAAGGTGATAGTCAGATCTAGGAAATTTATTGATTTATGTTAATTTTCTATTTCAGTAGTGAATTTGATATTAGGATGTCTGGCGTTTAGGAAATCAGTAAATTTGTTTAATTGTCTGTGGGTACCGGTCCAAAGAACAATAATATCATCAATACCAGTATATTTACCATATCTATACCAGTATACTCTGTTGTGAGTGAGTGGGTGGTTTGACTGGAAGACATCCATTTCAAAGTTGTCCATGTCCATCTGCAAGAATGGGGGAGAGGGGAGAACCTATGGGGAGACCAAGGTTTTGATTGTAAAATTTATTTTCAAATGTGAAATAATTAGTGTCCATGCAGAATGAAATCAAGTCGAAAAATTCTGTTCGGATAGGTGCTGGTCTATGAGACTTGTCTAGAAGTTCTGTCAGTAAAGTTTTGCAGTCTGCCGTAGGGGTGTTGGAAAATAGACTGGTTACATCAAAAGAAACAAGTTTGCTGTGGGGTGGGCCGGGTATGTCCTTGATTTTGTATACAAGGTCTAGGCTGTTGTTAATGGAGTGTGTAGGTTTGAAGTAATATTATTATAACTTGAGTGTGTAGATTTGAATATTATAACAGAATTTTACTAGAGTCAATGTACAATCAAAAAGCAATAAACCAACACACACACATTTTAAATAAACAAACAAACGTCTTTCTCTCCCCAATTGAAAATTTCTTCCTAGAATCCATTTAACATTCATCTTCCGGCAGAAACCCTCCCGCCCGCCCGACCACACACACCCTTGTTCCGTCACGCCTTCTTAAGACACAGAGGCGGTCAGATCTTCGCATTCCCCACACATCCCTCCAGGGCAGAGAAGGTAAGATGCTCGGCTTACAATAATTTTACTTATTGGGAAAAAAATCACTAATTTCAATTTTTCTTGAAATAATTTTGCAAACAAACATTTATTATGTAATCTTTTAAATATCTGAAACCAATTAGCATTAAATTCCCTTATTATTATCATCAACTACAACATAATAGTAATTTCTATTTTAATACATATTTGTGTAATTATTACTATATATAATTATTATTAAGACCATTTTACCAATAGCAAAATATATTCCTGAATTGTAGGCCACTGAAGATGACAGCATAAGCTGTCGAAAACCGGTTTTGACAAATATTTTTCGGTTGACTATAACTTTATTTTTTATTAAAGTAAAAACGGAATACAACGTCATTATCTAATCATAATAATACAGTAATCCAATGTTCTTTGTTTTTGGTACGCGAGGTTCAAATGAAATGCGAACTATTTTGTCCAGTACAATGTAGTTTGGCTTGTCCTGATTGATGAGGACTAGTAATAATGAAAATTCGTTGATAATGTTAGGAATTAGTAATGGCGTAAATTAAATATAATTAAGCGAGCTAAAATTATCATTATCTCGCTCGACATACGATACAATCGGTCACGGGTTAAATATTAAAGCGATATGTGAAGCGTTGGCAGGCAATTGATGTTTGTAGGTTGCAGCTGAAGCAACATGAGAGAGAACAAAAACTCATCTCATTGGGAGGATAGACATATCATTTACTTCATGAATTTACAAAGTAAATTTATATTATATCAGACTCAAAAAATGAAATGTTGTATCCCAAATCAAACATAATACTATACAAAACTAAGAAAAGCATAAAAGTTTATGTGGTGAACATCAACATTTTATATCTAAAGGAATGATTATACATTATTTAGTCTCGTCGAGTTCGACTGAAATAGAATTTACTGTTTTCTTCATTTTGAGTATGTTTTAAAAATCTCTTCGTCTTCTTCATTTTTACGATTTCTCCCTTTTCACTTGGATAAAAACTAAAAACACTAATATTTATGAAATGAGGTAAGAAAGTTATTGAATAGGGTTAACCTAACCTAAGAAGATCACCTTAGGACGAAATCGGAGGTAAATGTTTTGCACGTGTATATACAGAGTTCGCAAAATGTGTAAGTAAACCCATGTAATGAGCCTAGTTCTTCATGTGGACATTGAAACAGTTACATTAATCGATTTTTTTGTTCAACAGTATATATATCTTCCAACGACATTCTCTCAGCAGACGTGTTTAGCTAAGTCATGAATTACTACAAAAAGAAGACTCAAAAGGAATCCTGGGGTAGTTGGTCAATTGCATATGAAATCGAGCGGAAATATTCAGATTCTCTTGCTAACTTCTCCAAGTCTGCATTGCGCTTTCTTTTCTCTTCCCATCATTTACATTATTCTACTCCATTTCCTGGAAATCACCCGCTACCTCGTTTACTTCCCTTTGTCTAACACTCGCTCCCCCCCCCCCATCAGTCCCGGCAACCCTCAACCTCTCTGCAAGCACTACCTCGCTAAGCAACCCCTCCTGAATGCTAATGTTTCGAGGGGAGGGGGAGGGTGCAAACACTCGGATACCTTCCCGCACTTCTGCCCCTTACAGAACAGTGCTTCACTTGCACTTTCGGGGGTTGGTCTTCTTAGAAGTCAAACACTATTCAATTTAAGTCATATTTCATTTTTATCTTTCTTAAATTTGAGAAGTAACTGTCTAGGTTTGTGAGGAATTGTTTCATTAGATTATGGCATTCTCTAATTTAGATAGCGTTTGCTTATGGATGATATGCACATCGGATCGACGCGTGCGCTAGGAGTCCTTCCAAGTATATGCATAACAGGTAGCCCAAGCGCTTATATATTCGCGAAATTTTTATGATCTGCGTTTTTTGTCGATTTCACATTTTTTTTCTCATATCATTTGATTTTCAGTTATTATTAAAAGATAGATTTTAATTTAATGATACTCCCCCTATTCATTGTTTTCCCCAATTTCCCTTATATTATTGGCAATCATCGTTTCCTATCTCTTTTTGAAGTTAAATGCGTGATTTTTTTTATTTTTACCAACAATTTTTTATCACATTTTTTCAGCCTCCATATATATTATTATTTATTAGTGAATCAATTATCTATTGGCAATCGAATCAATTATCTATAGTCTGCACACACAAAATTTCTTCTGCCAAGTTGAGAGTACTGTGGGGATGAAATCGACTGAGAAGTTATTAATAACCGGTGGTAATATTAATAATAACGACTGTATCTAAAACTCGTGCTACCAAATTATTAATCAAATGGAATGACCATACTCAAGCATTTTCAGAGCGAGTTTATATTGTTTTAGAAGTTAAAGAATTTGAATGGCCCGCGTCTTCTCGAGCGGTTCGTTTCCCGTTTGTTCAGTTTAAATGTAGAACGAGCGAATGGGACGTCAAAAACCAGCGCCTGTGTGTGTGTGCTACAATCGGTGAATTTGTTTAAACCATGTGAGAATATTCTCAATGTGTTAATTAGAAAATTGTTGGATATTCGGCTTTTTGGATTCATTAATGTACAAGATGGGATTAGAAAACAATTGCTTGGTCTTTCAATGAAGTGACATCTTGCAACGACAAGGGAACATTAACCCTTCTTATTTTTAGGAAAATTTTTGGAATATTGTGAATTTAGATTCTTTAGGTTCTTAAAGCATTGATTCTAACTGTAAGAAGAAGTTTTATTTGAGGTAAGCTGTTTTAAAGCCTTGTGTAACAAAAAGTACCTGTATTCCTGTTGGAAAACTCATGAAAACATTCTGATTCATCACGAGAGTAATAGCAATTAAGGACTATTACCATGTTGTTCCTGGCCATGCAAAATTTAAAAGAACCATATGTTTATTACCATATAAGACAGATATTAATTTGGTGCTTATACAATATTATTCATGAATATTGATAGCTGTCCCGGTTTTTTAAGTATCAAATTTCTCCAAACCAAAAGACATGAATCAACAACAATATTTTCAACATTGTTTTAATACTGAATTTCTGTATAGGCACTGCATACTTATTTGAAGAAACTGGCGAAAAATGATTTATGGCTTTTATTTCTCAATGATCCAAATTTTTTATCTGCCCATTTTAGTTATAAACACGAGAGAACCATCAGACATTATCTATGTAAATTCTGTACCGTTTCGCATTATTCATGAATTTAAAAAAAGTGCCTATAGAAAACAATTGAATGTACAAGGCTATAATATTTTTAAACTTTAATATGTTAAGTGTTAACATTTATCTCATAATATGATCAATTATTACTCATAATTACTATGATGTTATTTTGAATATTATGTTATGGTGTTCAAGTACTTACAAACACTTAGGTAGGTTAGCTTTGTGTGGATAATATTCAGTGTGTCATCAAATTATGGGTTATTGAATAATATTCTAGTCAAGACAAACTAGTTGTAAGGTAAGACTTAATTATGACCTAAGTTACAGAAAACAAAATGTAAATTAAAATAGAAAAATAATATATCACACTTTCCTCTGAATTTATTATTATGTGATAAATTTAATACGTATTATTTACTATAATGTGTATTTAACTTAAAGGATAATTCGTATTATTTACACATTTAGAACCGTATTTCAGGAGTATTTAGGTAAAGAAAAAAAACTCCCGTCTTTCATATACGTTAGTCAGTGTAAATAACGTTAAATGAATTTGCATTTTAGCTAAAAATTTCTTGGTATATGGCGATCGATTACGTCAAGACTTATATAAAATGTATTTGTATACGAAGACCTAAGCATAAGATTAAGAAGCAAATACAATTAAGACGATTTAGACTGCTTCTCATGTTATTTCAGTTGATAAAGTATAAATGTCCCTATATTTATATCCTATAAAACAAATTTGTATTAGAGGCATTCTATATTATTAATCTATTATTTATCTGGATGTCTGGAAAAGGAAATAAAATTCAAACAAAAAATTAAATTATCAGGGGTTTGTTTAATATTGATGATTTATGAATGTTTTGTATGCTAAGTCTAAAAGTGTTCTGAATTTGAATTATGAATGACCTCTGGTTTTAATCACTCTTAGAACTTTATCTTTTCCCCCATTCCTATCCTGGAACTGCCGCAGGAAATCTTCCTCTGTGCTCTCTGTAACACCAAAAACTATTAGTTTCGGTGTGTAGACGTACCTTACCACATATACGATGAACCTCCCCCATGTGTAACATTAATACGTAGATATGCATGTTGTTACGCCGAGGCATTACTCGCCATGTTGTTTATGCCGTCGTCAAGACGAAAGACTTAGAGGCTCAAGATCCAAGTACAGAATAATAGACATCGTCCGCAAGAGTGTTTCTACACACGATGCAATTTGTTAACATTAGGAGATTCCCTGAAACGCACACGTCGTATGTATGATCAAGCATACGTCGTGTATTTGTTAGGAAGTTTCGAGAAAGCATGAATAGGCGAACCTCGACGCTGTGTTTCGTCATTAACGTGTCGAGGATGTTTGAGTAGATGTCTTCTGTTAAAGTTTAGATTATAGCAACAGCAACGGCTAGAAATTCAGTACGACGGACTCTCTTGATGAGGAAGCATCGTCTCCGTTCCTAACCTCAATATTAAAAGATCCTGCTCTATGCAATAACCCGACCTGCGGCGAATCAGACGCCACGATACGCCCTCTTGCGGTTTATACCGAAACTATCTTCAGAAGCTTGGACGGCAGCGCCCTCTGAAGGCATGCAGTGAAACTATCTTCAGAAGCTTGTACTGAAGCGCAACCTTTCGGCATAAGGCGGAACTCTCACCATACGCCACATTACGCCATCTCGGGATCTCGTACTGCAACGCCATCACACGGCGAACCTGTGAAGACTCCCGTCGACTGAGAAGTTCAGCGCCACCTTGCGGTAGACGATGGAAGCTTTTTATCAACCACCAAGTTATTCAGAGTCGTGAGTTGTACAAAGGAAACTGTTGACATTACTTTTATGCGCCTGTTGTTGTCACCCTGGTGCATTAGTTCCTATCATTTGTTTATACTCTTAACTGAAAAATAAACCTTGTCGTGTTTCCTACATAACCTGACTATTTATTTTGGGAGGAGAGGTCTCCTTGCGAAACTAGTCTCCACATCTCTCCGCCAACAAAAGGTGAATTCCTTTTCATGGGTATCACCTGTAAACCTACTTTTTTCCCTTGTCTTTCCACGTAGCGTGGCTTAGCTACTCGTATCATTCATTTATAGTAGCACCTCGCCACACCACGTGCTCCTACATGCATCGATATTCACTGTTGGAACCCCGTCAAGCAATTCCCGTACTTGTTTCTCCACATCTATGTCTTCTTTCTCCTGTTCTTTACCCACTATGAGTATCTGCCGCTGTGAACGGGTGCGACGGCGCCTATACATTGCGTCATCTGCTGCAAAATTCGTTGCTCAAAGTCGTCGCTATTACAGTCGTATTTCTGTGTTATTTTGGTGTTCATCTGAGAAGACAAATTTCCTTCAAGTTCGTCCACTGCTTTATATTTCGCAGACTCTGCAACCCCCGCATCTACAACTGGAACGGATGTCCCCTTCTTTCTGTCTGGTTTTCGATTTTTTCCTTTCATCCGCATAAACCGGAATTGGTCTAAATTAGTCGCTGCGTGATCTATCGTGTATTCTAACTGCTTTTCCTTCGTATAAGTTAGTATAACACGACTAACACATGAACAGTTCTCGAGTTCATGTATTAGTCGTGTTCCACATACATTATTATATTTCGGAATATCTCGCAACAGTTTATCACTTTCATCGAGTAATGTCTGTAGTCTCTCGTTTTTCTGTTTAACTGTATTGTAACCGCACAACAACTGTTGAACATTAGCTTTCACCCAGCAATGTATCTTACCTGCTTATATCTGTTTTTGTGCAAGAGCATCAACACCTCATCCTTTAGTTGGTGCATCGAATATTGTACCGTGGACCGATAACGCAGCGAACACCGCCGTACTTCGTCTGTCAATGAAGTGCTATCACTATGTTATGCCACACAAAGACATGTACCCCCAGTGTGATGAATTACCGTTTCCCTAACCATGTTGTTTTCCTGTTATGTATGCATTATCAAGTATCCTGTTAACCAATCATTAGTAGAGTACTTATCTCATAAATTATCATAAATATCAGTCAGAAATAATATTTCTATTCTCCTTATCTAGAAGTCAGTAGCTGTACTATTTCGACATACCATGGTAAGTAAAAATCGCAATATTTCCAAACTCCTGCTCTATAAAGACAGTAACCTCATACCACGGTAAATAAAAATTATAATATCTTCAATCTCCAAGTATATTGCATTTCCCAAAACAATCAGCTAAAATACATCTATAACGAATGGTTAATATGTGTCACTTTGCGACTTCACCTTATGTTCGCCTCTTCTTTGATAATGGTTTATAAATACATTTTTTCTTGATAAATGTATTAAATACTCAGGTCTATTGAATATTTATCGCGTTTGCAAAATGTTTATTTTTTTATGTGCTTTGAAGTACCTCAACCATTTCTTCCTGTCTGCAATAAATAAATCTTTAAAATATAGTAATACAGGTAGTCAATTGAAACATTTTTAAAGTGATCTGGTAAATTGTTTTCAAATGCCTCCAACTCCCGAAAATATTTTTGTTCATCAGAGTGTGTTCATTTAGACAAGGAACAAAGAATATTCTAAAATCCATAATATCAACAGTCTTCTATAATATAAGTAATATTCAATGTAATCGTACAATTTTCAGAGAAATTAAGTTAAAATATATTAAAAATACATAATTTTGGAAACCAAAGCAAAAGACACTCACATAAAAACGCTTAACATTCCCAAACTGGTGAGGAGCACTGATCAACATGTTTTGCAATGAATCCTGCTTCCTTCCCTACTTGAAGCCCCTCTCTTCTCGTTCGCCGTTTTGGAGATGTACGCCTTATGAATGTACATCGACCCTTATTTGCATTGACTCCAGTTTACATTAATGGAGACCATGAGATTATGTAATTGAATATTATTCGAATAAATACGAAAAGTGGGGCACTATACACTCCAAATTAAATGCTATAATAGTGTTCGTTTCAGACTGAATGCCAAGTGTTAAATGTAGGAGCATATACGTGGGTTGTGATATACCAAAAGAGAGATGGAATAATTTTACATTATTTCGAGAATTAATAGACGCAATATTGTATAATTAATTGTTCCAATTATGAAAATATACTGAACAGTACGTCTTTGTGTACAAAGTGAAATATAAGTATATAATTTTGACCTTTTATAGCAGACAATTTATTTTTTAGAATTTTTAGAAAAGCATCTCTTAAGTAAAAAAACCAGAACAATACAAAATTTAGGAAAATTTCAAACCGAAACTCACGACGCTTCGGTACCCATTGGCACCATAATCAAGTGAAATACATTTGTGAGTGAAGGCTTTAGTCAAACTGAAAAAACTCCGATCCAACTCTGACACAACATCGGAGGTCTTTGTAAAATAAAAACTATTCGTCGAAATTTTACGATTTTAAGACGTTTCTTATCGTTGTTAAATGAACAAAACAAAGAATTCATTAAATTTCATAACCATTGATATTTTCTTCTTAAATAACCCTCTTTAAAGATTTCTCTTTTAAACTTCAGTATTTTAACACTTTTCTTTTTAATAACTCTTTTTGGATAATTTATGTTAACCCTTTTAGATAGACATAAGCTGTCACGGACTTGTTAGTAGAATCTTTGAGGTGAACAATATTGTCAAATATATCTAATCGTTTAGGCAGTGCGAATATACTGGATTTTTCCTCGATTTCAGTGTCGTTTATTACCAAAATCATTTTCTCCTTCTTTTCATACATATTGAAAATAAAAGTTACTGTGTCTTTGCTAAGTTTCATTTCGATCTGTTCAGTGGTTCAGTCGTGAAGAGGTAGCAAACATACAGACACACTTTTGCATTTCACATTTATACATTCGTATGTATTATAATAATTCAATAATAGCGTACTACTTGTGAAATCCACTACTTTAGAACAGTATGAGAAACGCTTCGTTACAGAAAATTGGGATAACACTTAAGCTCTTGAATACCATATCAAATTTTTCATAAAATATAGAAACGAGTCGGAAAACCAGAAACAAGAAAAATAAGGACGCAAGAAAATATAGTGTTAAATCGTTATTCAGAAGTTTTCACTCAGTTCTAGTTTTACAAATAATGAATCTATGATCAACCAAATAATATTTCATAGTCATAGTTTAAAAGAAACACATGAAAGACCCGTGATTAATAGGAAAATTGAAAGAAAAACTTATGTTTTAAAGCATTTGGTGTATGTATTTTCCCAATTAGCAGATTGATTTCAAAAAAATTATAAATTAAGAAATATGTTTTTTATAACTCACCAGTATGTGAATTTTACACAAAACATTTTCAACAGCCAACATTATTTTCTTCAATGTCAAATCTATTAATACAGTGGTATTTAATGAACAAAACGTGCTTTATATCATACACCATTCTCATTGAATGCATGCTGAATTCCTCTCCCTTACTCATTTTTTTTCTGAAGTAAAGCTAAATTGCCTCTTTCAGTTCACACTCTGCTGTTTTCATACAACAAATCCATCAGATTGCTATCATTCAGATGTTTTAATTGTTCTCTTTTGCACCGAAATTAAACCGTGTACATTTGTAACACCTGGTGTGCATTCACTAAAATTGATTTACTGCGATCGCACCTGACGCAAGCATTTCAGATGTAGTATAACGTTTTAAATGAGCAAATTCTGGGTTAATAATGTTTCGAATATTGAAATTGATTACAGTCATAAGTTAAACTCGATGTTGATAAATTAATAGTAATTTTGGTATTATAACATACTGTAAACATATAATTAAATGTATGGAACATATTTCTGTAATTATATTACTGCAATAAAAGTAATATGAAAATTCTCAATTAATTTGAAATTATATTATTATGAAAGTACTAAGCACGATAATATAAGTGTTGTATTTGGTAATAAATAAGAATATTTCTTTTATCTAGTAAATAAAAAGTTTCTCTTTCTAAACATAAAATTTTAAAGTGAATAATATGATTGAAGGAGCTGTAAATTGAAGTATGTTATTAAAATTATACATTGCGGTTAGCATACAATAATTTAAAGTACAATGACATGGCATTAGTACGTATTATTTCAGCATATCATGAATTATGTAGATGATCTACAGATTCCCATTTGCATCTATTTATATTTCAAAGCGAAAAAAAATTGTTTATTAATTAACCTGGGATAGGTTCCCTGTCTAAGAATGAAATGTATTGTTACGTAAGTTTCCTTCCTTTCAAAAATATGTGCGAAAGAGACAGCTTGTCCTTCACGTCTCCAATTTATTTTATTAAATAAAATATAAATAAATTCCTGGTTATAAAACATCAACTTTTGACATGATAGACCGGAGTTGTATAGCTTGATATTCTGTCTCTCCTAGTCACAAAAGGGAGGTGTAATTTAGGAGTCATCCACAAATTAAGTAATGCACTCGGGGGTAGTGGGTATCGTTACGGTGTGTTACGAGTCCTGGCCGTGATCATACGTAACGCTGATATACAATGTTTTCTTACTTATTAAGTTGTACATGTTATGTTTTGTTGGGCGATTTAAACATTTTTATCATAGTCATCCATGTATACAACCGGTTAGTGGAAACATCAGACCAGTGCAAACATTCAATTGTCAGTGAAACAAATTGTTTGTTCAAAATGCAACAAAAACATTTATTAACGTGGGGGGAGGTAGGGCAAAGGTTACTAAGTTATTATGAGGTAAAGAAGAATTGTTATTGGTGCACTGCGGAGGGGATGTTAAAAATATACATTTCTGTCATTTTTGGAATAAATAACGACCTTGCCGGCAGGATACAATTGGTGCCATTTTCATGCAGTCACTCCATTACTTCAGGAAAATGTAATAATGAAAAACATGAAAGGAATATCAACGTACAAAAACCACGTCGAAAAAAGAAGAAAATGACAGGAAACATTGTACGAAAGAAAAAAGAAAAGAAAGTTTGTTATAAATTGTTATGCAAGCGATTGCTATGCCATTTACATATGAAAGGCAACAATTGTAGTATATTTTTAATGCTTATTTGAAAACACCAAAAGGAATTTCAATGAGACGGAATCAAATTGTTGCTTAGACGAGTATTATTTAATGGATTGGGAAATTTCAGGTTAGTAGATACGAGAAGTAATAATTATAAACAACACTTGTTCGGAATGATGCATATAGAAACCAAAATGGGTAATTCATACTTATGCGGGGACACATAAAGTATTGGGTGTTTATTTATCAATACTGTAACCGTAATTGATCCTGTTATTAGCCCAACAACTGATTAACGATTTGTTGGGAGCCAGAGAGATTGTTAGGAGATATTCTCTTGATGTGTAATGTTGAGGCAATCAGAACGGAATAATAAATAAAATTTAAGGTAAAATAACATTATAATTTCAATAATGAATACAACTTCACAAAACTAAATAAAAATATTTAAGCTGTGAAAATAGAACACAAATACCAAATGCAGCGTCCGCGTACATTGTTTTAGTTTAAAGTTTAGTGCAATTTAACATTAATAGAACCCTCTCAAAAATAATATGAACAAGAGAGTAGCTAGTTGCGCTAAAATGCGTGGCGTAAATATGATTTCAAACACAGCTTTCAATAACCTTTGACTATACCGCTCAATGGACCGAAGAAAGATAATGAATTATGTAATATTTATATGCAAAAGGAAAAAAGGACATGACGTAGATACAGTGTTCGTATATAATCACGCTTAATAGTTCAACTCTTGTTTTAGCAATGCGTTCAAGAAATTACACAATGATAAGGACGTCGTAGTTACAGAATTTACCTTTAACGCAATCCAATACTTCAGATATTCAAACACACCGAAATTAGTGGCGTAGGATTCAGGAAAATCTTAGAAGTTATGGACAACATAAGAAAAAAAACCACCCCTGTTTGAGATCTAGGTTAGTTGTCGATTTGGGTAAATGAGGACGTCAACTACAGACATGTGGTCTTACTTAACTATGTTGCCAAGCAAAGATGTGTATGCGACGATGGCAACAGTAGACACATCCTCATATTCAACCAAGGTGCAAACTAAATAACTGATCGGCCCTGTGTAGTTGAAGTAATGAATAGATCAGCGTGACAATCCTATAATCAAATCAGGCGTCTGAGGCGTGGAATGTAGCGGATGACGCTGCAACCTATCACCAGCTAACCTCATAATCAGTGTTAATCCTGGTATACACAATTAGAGTTGTGAAGATAGTAGAGAAGCGAGTTTAATGCACTCTCTTATTCGCTATACCGATAATAATCATGAGCCATTTACACACAGTAGAGTGATGAGGCATCTACTGACGCGCCCTCGCAGCAAAGTGAAGCATCATACACTATACCAAATGAGAACTAACCTATACGCGCGTGTTGCTTATGACGCAAAAAAAATGAGAAGTTCGTTTAGTACGAGATGAATAACGCTTATTTGTTACAACGAAGCAGTTTCAGAAAGAGAATGGATGTATTTTTACATGTTTCCCTTATGTTGTCACATTAATTTAGTTGACTTCCTTTGTCATAGTCGGAGTACAACCCCACTAATCTTCATGTTTCTGCTGACACTAATTTAATATTAAATAGATTAGACACATGCAGCATAGAATACTATACTTCGTACTCTACTCTACTAAAAAGGAGACAGGGAACATATTCATAAGCGAGTGAGAATTTTGACGGGGAAGGGGTTAGTAGAGTAGAGTTAATATCCAATATGTTGCTGATAATTCTTCCCTACCGGCTGGTATACACTCTACACGTTTATCTACTGAACTGAGCGTATGTATTGCACTGTACAAGGGTATAGTAACTTTACTCTACCAAGTACTCGCATCATTACTCTACCAGGCTTTAATCATGCACACACGTAGGTAAGAACACTGTGTTCCACTCAAGCTTTGTTGAGAGATATCGTTTCGTCTTAACGCACCACGTTATTTACACGTTGCAACTTACAACTAATTCCTGATTTGCAAAGGAGTACTCGAAACGCCTTCAAGTACTACCTTTGTGACTGATGTGAATTTTTAGATAATCGGTGTGTTTACTGAGACGTAAGCAGCCCAGGACGAATCTCCTCACATTTGCATTAGCACCTTTCCCATGTGTAACTGCAATAATCGACTCTCACTATAATACGCTTTCTCCATAGATAACAACGCGGCACTACTTCTTCTAGGTAACGTATAATTTTTGTATATTCTGGTGAATATTTTCAAAAGTATTTTTTTCAATCAATCATGCACTAGACTATTCATTTACCATTGACATTACGGATCAGTGTAAGCTAGGGATTGAAAAATTTCAAAAGTTTACAGCGAAAGAAGCATTCTAAACTTAATTGTGAAAATGGAGTTGCAAACTGCATATGACCAAGTGGGGGATAACAAACTAAGTTAGTCTCCGGAAGAAATCAAGGGACCATCCCATCAATTCCGATAAAGGACCCAAGGGCAGTGGTGGATTTAATACTTATAAAAAAAATATTAAATGAAATACGTACTATTATCCAATTATTACACCAGAATAAATTGTGGATATTGTATGCAGTGAAAATTCGAGATTAATAATAACAAAATTTTAAATGACATTCCAACCTATGGAAAATCCACCACTACCTGGAGGTAAACCGGAGAAAAACCCGGGCCAGGATGCGGAACTACAAGGAATATCGCAGAAGGAATTTTGAGTTCTGTAAACACATACAATGGCTTACAAGAGCAAATATGAAAGTATTAACTTAACAAAGGAGAATATAACAAATGAAACGTGTCGCAAGAGTTGCTTTCAAAGAGTTAATTCTTCGTCACTCAACCATCTCTTCTTCTGTCTGTGCTCGCTATAGCACGCGTAGTGGCCGGCTCTCTTATTTCTGTCAGCAGCAACGGCAGCGAGCGACACGTTCGAGTCCGGAGAGGGTGGAGAGCGAATGAGATCCGCGTGTTGGCAGGCAAGCGAGCGCGAGCGCCCTCCTCACCCGCGCACGATCCAATTACACCGTAATTAAATGTCTAAATTTACGAGCGCCAGGCAGGAGGGTGCGTATGACTGCCCGGCCGCCGCTGCTGCTGCCAAGGGATGGAGTTCGGTGAGCGACGTTGTTGGGAAGATGAAGGAAATGAGCCGAGGTGAGGACATTTCGATAGAGAGAGAGAAAGAAAGAAAGAAAGGGAGGTTGTGGAACAGGTTTTTTTGCCACAGTTCAAAGTTGACGGCAGGTTGTACAATATATTTGTTTGATGGGGAATACCAGACTGCTTGGCGAGTGTCGTGAACTTTTATGATAAAATTACCATCACGAAAGATATCCTATCTGGTAATCAGCGAATGTTGAAATTTCATTTGTCTTTAGTGTCAGTTTACATATAGCAGGAACAGGGACATCTATTTCCACAAATAATATTTAATAAACCCATCTCACTAATGGTATTTAATAAGTGGCAAGCGAAAACGGGTAAATTTTATTTTTAATGAAATTATTTGTGAACTGGTACTAATAAGATTCAGAGGAAGTTTCTAGGAAGAAAAGTTGTTTTTTTAATTACGTTTTATTTCCTTTGCGGTGTTATAGTAATAATGCACGTTGTAAAAAATAAATATATGTTTAAAAATGCTTAATACAACTCGTGGAACGATGCTACTTATCGTTACAATTATAATAAATAATGATAGATCAACTTTATACTAAAATTTCAATGACTGTAAATGAAATTAATATTGTCTATTGTCATGTTGTATGTACGCATAGGGTGTAGGTACAGGTGAATATGTAGGTACAATGAAATACTTTCTGTTTTAACAGAACTGCCACAATCACTTCAGAGTTAATGAAAATATTATTATTCAATGTAGTTTATTCTATTTAACTATCTTATACATTAAAAAAAATGTTACTGCGTACTAACGGTGTTATTTACTTACGTTAATTAGCACTGTGTTATGATAATGCAATAGTAATGCCTCTCGTTGTTGAGTGTTGCATGAAATGCAGTTTTATTATGTTTTTCTCTTCCATATACCTCATTCCTTGTTGAGATTGATAATATGAAAAAGAGAACTTCAATTTTCTTCCTATTACAGACGTGAAAAGGTTTTATTTTAAATATAACTTATGTGTGTATTTTTAGCGGTATCAACATGCAATAATACGTGTAATTTTGATATTGGTACATTGTCAAGTAAAGGTATACTACTAATTGTACCCGTTACTGAAGACGTTTTGGTAGGTGTAGCATAAATTAGTATTATAGTCAACTAAATATTTGAAACTATTCTTGTGTGTCTGTGTTAATATTGTAAAGAACTCAATGATGAAAAATTTTTGATGAATTAAAAAGTAAAATTTTTTTGTGAAAATGAAAATAGGTGTGAAATACTATTCAGAATACCAAAAGTTTTTTTGTTTGTTTGTTTGTTTGCAACGTATTTCAATATAAATTATAACGCGTGTACGACAGTTTTATAAACACTGAGGTAAAATGATCACTACTAGAGAATTGATTAGAATGTAAAATTCATTTTTTTGACAGCTTATCAGGAGTATCCAAGAGTTGATGTTAAATAATTTTGTGTTTCAAGAAAGAAATTTACCAACATACAAATAAGCTTACAAATGTTTCGATAACCAATCAAACTAGAGGCAAAATACCTAAAATAAATTAATCCAGGAGTATGAATTAAGTAAAATGTAATATATTTTGTCCATTTTTAAAATATGTGTCTTTTAAGGTATTCAACTATTTTAAATTGATG